>CM024557.2:20892917-20957917 GCA_014182405.2 Eucalyptus sideroxylon | reverse complement strand
TCTGTTTATTTAGGAGACTAGTCTTGACATATTCAACATCAATAGTTTCTTTACTAACAATCTTGGTTTCTCTAAAATTCTTATGAGAAGAAAGTAGTGAAACTAACAATAAGTCCGATTCTCATTTTCAACCTTAATATCAATACTTCTTGATTCAGAGATGATAGTATTGAATTCATAAATATGAGATTTAAAAGAAGCACCTTTAGCCATATGAAGAGTGAAGAGTCGTTACTTGAGCCTCAATCGATTGGTGATAGGTGTTATCAAAAAATACTTTCCAATTTATTCCATAAACCCGTAACTATTTTCTGATCTAGTATCTCCTACATAACATCATTCATGAGGCACAACTAGATAACAGACAGGCCTCTTTCATCCAGTTCTTCTCATGTTTCATCTAACGTGCTTTCCAATTTCTTCCCTTTTTCTACATAGAGTTTTCTTAAACCTACTGTGTAAGAACAACCAACATATGAACTTGCCATAGATTGAAATTGCCGCTCCAATCAAACTTCCCAATATCAAATTTTGTTGTTGAACTTGAAGCCATAATTAGAAGATCAAGAAAACCCTAAGGCTCTAATACCAATTTGTTATGGTAGATGCAGAAACTAAAATGAAATTGAAGTTGAGAATAATAAAAGAATATTGGATTTTCGTGGAAATCCTTGTAGGAAAAACCACAGGGGAGGAGAACTAAAATCCACTATAAAATTTTAAGAATTACAAAAGATGGCTATGAAAAACTAAAACTTTATATGTCTCAACTTCTTGAACTAATAACTTGAGAAAAATAATATCTATGTTGTCCTCAAGCCCTAACATTGGCCCGAGCTCATTAAAAAAAGAAATTCAAGACATACTCAACACAAACTCTATTTTTGTAAGATACATAGATCTATATGCTATACTTTGAAATATTAATATATAGTTAGATGAAAAAGTTATAGTATGTGGTCGCAACTATCTTGGTAATTAATATGTAAATGTTCTTCTACTTGACTCTATTTTTGTAAGATATATACTTATATATATATGCTATATTTTACAATATTAATATTTATTTAGATGAAAAAGTTATATTTTGGGATAATATTTAAATGTTCTCTTACTTATCTATAGATATATACTATTTAAAAATATCCATATAGGCTGAAAGTAATATTCCATGGTTGCACCTATTTGATAATATGAACATTAGCAAATTAAAGAAGAACTACTAATTTTATTTTTTTTTGGTTGAAAAAGAACTACTGACTAAAACAAGCAATTTATTGAAGAAAACTCAAAAATGTTTCTATGACATAATTGTCCATATATCGTCAATATATTGTGTTAGAGGATCTTTAGAAAAGTTAATAACATGACACCATCTATCTAACTAATAAATAACATCAAAGGTTCAACAAAAGAAATTCATCACTGACGAATTATGGCCCATCCCTTACAAACAAATGAATGTTACAAATTCAATGAATAACTATACAATAAATAAATAAATAAATAAATAAATAAGTATATTGGAAGTTCTAAAATTTGTTGCTAAAATGCAATTACGTTTTAAAACTTTCAATAAGTAATATCAAATCCTAATCAAGTCTATTCATTAACTTCGTTCAATTTCATTGATTGAAGAAGCTAACGTGACTTTTTATTATTTTTCGAAGTGATATGCACTAATGTCATAGTCATGTTAGCCATTTTAGAAAAAAAAAAAAAAAGAT
Source organism: Eucalyptus sideroxylon (assembly GCA_014182405.2). NCBI lineage: Eukaryota > Viridiplantae > Streptophyta > Magnoliopsida > Myrtales > Myrtaceae > Eucalyptus > Eucalyptus sideroxylon. The sequence goes on along the minus strand of CM024557.2, from coordinate 20,956,190 downwards.
AAAACAAATGGTTAATATCATGAAAAAATCTCAAATTGGCACACAGGACACAAAAATAAATTTTTTAATTACAAAAAACCTAAAACTAGTGCATCTATAACAAATTTACTATCCATTAGTTTCCGTTAAATTATATTAATATCATGAAAAACTATAAACTATTACACCTATGATAAAGGGAGGGTAAAACTTCAAACGGATACATCTGTTAACTGCCACACACCATCCAATTCAATAATTCAATTATAAAATTTAACAGAAATTAATAGAGGATAAATTTATCACATGTGTACAAATTTAAGGATTTTTGTTGGTCAAAAAAATTAGTTTATGGTACTTTACCAAAAAAAATAGTTTATGGTATATTTGTCATAAGTGTACCAATTTAAGATTTTTTGTGGTATTAACCCTAAAATAAAAGAAGAACTTAACGAAATAAACCAACAAAAAAAAAAAAAAGGAAAAAATGAGTTGACATTAAATCGTGTTTGGTCTGTCGGCGAGATTGAAACCCTAGATGTTAACTTGGAGAGTAGTCAATTGTGAATCCAACCATGAGACCCGATGGACGACGGTGGCAACGAGAGGTTAAGGTCATCTTGCATGGTCCAATGACTTGCTCGAACTCCATGAATCACGAAACCATGACCATCCAATTTGCAGATTCAATTTGATACTGAACTCTTTCCCTCTCGGTTGTCGGGTAAGGGATCTACAATCATACTCAGACGATGCCATGTTTGTTTCTAAAGAGACGCCATCAGTTTGACTCAACTAAAGTGTTCATTTTACATGTCATAGCCGTCTGCCAAGTTAGATCGTCACATGAGCTTCTTTGGACATACAATTCAACCGTGCTATTTTTGTCCTTGAGTACAAGTTGGTACCTTTTTTTTTTTTTCTGGGTCCTTTTAAAAGTGTGCTTGCTTTTCTCCTGAAATGATAACTCTGTGTTTTTATTCCCCTTATAAGTTTAAAAGGCGAGGCTAATTTTTCGTGTAGCATGTTTAGTAAGTGGTCAATTCTTGGCTATTTCCATTTTTTTTGTTCTTCCGAGCAAAAAATAAAGAAATTTGTTTGGTAATATTAACTAATTTTTCTATTACTAGGAATAGATTTACAATATAATCAAAAAGTATAAAAAAATTAACTTTTTTATTTCCAAAAATAATTGTAGAATTAAGCATTTTCTTTCTTTTTCTCTTTTATTTTTATTTTTATTTTTATTTTTGCCTCCTCTAGCCGATCACCGAGCTTGACGTTAGCCGGTAGGCAGCTAGACATGAGCTCTAATGACCTCGTCGAAACCTTGCGATGGCTGGGTGAGGTCATTTTCACTTTGGCTGAGTAGGGCTCGACCTTGCCCAAATCTGATAAGGTCCAACCTTTCTAGTGGTTGGGCGAGGAGTAACCTCGCCGAGGCCAACGAGGCTTCCCAAGGCAGGCAAGGTTGTCAACTAGAGGAGGAAAAAGAAGAGAAGGAAAAAAAGAAAAATCTCACACAAATATTAAAAAATTAAAAGAAATTCTCAGTCATAAAAAAAAAAAAAAAAAAAAATTGAGTGTTGTACTAAACGCATCCTTGTTCCTTTTTTATTTTTATTTTGGGAATATGAATTTTGTACAATTACCAGATACATTCAAATGATTGGAGACTCGTTCAGGGTATAGAATCTGAAAAAACTATTTTTAAGTAAAAATTATTCCAGAAAATAGAATAATTATCAAACATGGTCTTTTTTTTTTTTTTTTTTTTTTTGGGATTCAACCTTAAAAATGAGTTTTAGGTATCTGGGCTATGGCCCCCGAGACCTGGACCACGGCACAAGATAAAAATTACAGAAACCAGATGCAACACATACTACATACGCCGCGGTCTTGAAAGGTCCAATCCATGGAGTCGCCAACGAATTGCCCATGTGTAAAGGCAGCACCGGTGTCGCTTTCTCCGGCGAGCCACAGAGGTAGCACATCGGATGGTGACATGCGTGAACCGAAAGGAAAGCGAACAATGGGAGAGGGGTTCATAGTGGTGGCAAGGAGCTGGCCAGCCACGGAGGAATAAGAGGATGACGGCGGCAAGAACCATGATGTGCGGAGGTCGGAGGAGGGAACACTATGCTGTCCGTGTTTTCGGGCTAAGTTATCGTATGCAAATGTTTAGTATAGTGCTACGTTTTGATAATTAGGCATGATTCTCACTAATGCCCGCATTAAAGGGTGCGGGCTTGTCTCAAGAAGAAGAAATGATCTCTGAACTCCTTGGGCTATATATTGTCCGCACCGCACCTTACTCAGTTGACCACCTTCAGTTCATTAATGTCCTTTTAGAGCGACTCGGCCACTGAGTGGGTTAGCAAGCGTTCTAACGAGTCAAGAATTACTTACTGCAGTCTTACATCTCTGTATTAACAGTTTCAAATTCTATAATATTGTAGGTCTAAGAGAGAGGAATAATATTCTAAAATGACTAATGACATGTTTTCTTTTCCGAATTGAGAAACCTGAGTATTTCATTCAGCAGAAAAAGGAGCACGAGAAAGAAAACACTAGATCAAGAAGCTTGTCCTATGAATGTACATATGAGAGAGAGAGAGAGAGAGAGAGAGAGAACTTTCACAATTCCCTGGAATGATTAACAAGGAACCCACTGCAATTGGAGTTGGATCTCTCCGCACTCCACGTTGCGGAGCCTGAGGAACATGTGCTGCACCACTTTGCCATTGCTCACTATGATGCAGCTCTCCTCGGCCAGGCAATTTTGCCGGATCGGCAGGATTCTCTTGACCACAGTCCCATCTTCGAGGCCTTGCAAGTCTGCCGCCATCCTCACGGCTTCCAGGAGTGGCTTGATATCAAACTCCGCGTCCCCCATTTTGTCATCGAGGCTGAATCTGTCCGTCATACACGGCCTGCAGTGAATGGAAACAGTCATTACAAAGAATCGAAAATCCTCAACATGCATCTCTGTCGCTTCACTAATTTGATGCAGTTGCAGTAGTCACTTACGAGCTTCACTTCACAGGCAGATCTGGATCAGCAACACATAGAGTCAAGTTTTCGTTCCACTCGGGATTGAGATTCTTCCTCACAACGAGTCTTCAGTTTCTGCAATACATAGACAACAGGGTCATCAGTTCAAGTGAATGAAACCGAAGGCCTCAGGCTTTGATCTTAGTTACCGCACCATGATTTCATTCATGTCGACAAGAAAAGCTGTAATAAATCAGATCGAATCGAGCATTAATTGAAGGCATAGTAGATTTCCTCTGGGGTTGATAAGAATTGGATTAGTTTCAGCTTTCTTGCCATGGACTATTGATTATTTTTGGCGCAAGAACACAACTGCAGTGATCCTTCCATCTGACAACAACTATCACGATTCGTGCTCAAGATCGCCGTGTCAATTCAAAACAACCACAACAAGCACCACTGTACTAACCACGGGCTCAATCTGGCTAACATCTGAAAATCAGCATCCTCACAAGCCAAAGAACACACCCAGAAAAGAGATTTCGCTGAAACAGCGGGCGAAAAGAAGAAAGAAAAGAGCACGAAAATCCAGTACCTGCTTGCCCATCCTGACAACAACGTAAGGATCGCTGCTTCTGACGTCCCTCATGGCGAGGTTGATTCCTCTGCTGATGTGAATCCTGAGGAGGTCCAGCGTATCATCCATTAGATCCCGAAAGGCCGAATGATTCTGGGGTCCAATGGGTCTTGAAATCAGTCGGGTGCTCTTGCCGGACGGCGGAAGAAGGGTGCTGCTGTCGATCTGCTGTCGATGCTCCCGCTGATGCTAAGAGTTTAACGCCGCTAGTCTGGCTTGATTAATGGGCTCTTTTATAACCCCCCATAAGAGGGATAAATTGTTCTTTCTACAATTTTTTCCTATAAATTGTGGTTGGATGTGAAAGTGGGGAAAAAGGGTCGCGCGCTCAGCATTATTATTGGACGGACGCGTCAGGTGAGCTGGCCCTCAGAATGAATTTTTGTGGTCCTATACATCCTAAGTTAGGAAAGTCTTCTTGGAATCACATGCGTGTGAGACACATTTGCTGCAGACTACTTTTGGAATCTGATCATCTATTATTTTTCGAACATAAAAGTACTATTGAACAACAATCACAACATGAAAGAAAAACTAAGTCCGAGGTACGTAGGTTCATTCGAGATTTTTGAAAGAATCGGGATCCTAGTGTATCGTCTTGCATTACCGCTGAAGTTGCCGCAAGTGCATGACGTCTTTCACGTGTAGATGTTGAGAAAGTATGAGCATGATTCAACCTACGTACTCAATTTTGAGGAATTGAACGTGGACAATAGAGTGTCGTATGTTGAAAGCCCGGTTTAGATTGTGGACAGCAAAGAGTAGGTACTACACACCAAGACCATTCCATTAGTCAAAGTGATTTGGCAACACCACGATACTGAATGAGCAACTTGGGAAACTGAGAAATCAATGAGACAATTATACCCCCACCTTTTTGTTTAAGGAATGTAATAGGTTTAAATTTCGAGAACGAAATGTTTATAAGAGCGGAAGAGTTGTGACAACCAAAATTTTCAGAATTTGTTTTCGATTAAATAAATCGGACCTTTCATCGACATGCCAAAAGTGCTATTCTCTGAGCTAATCACTCACGAGATAACTGGTCTATCTAGAAAATCAATTAAGGAATGTAAATGCAATGGACATGAGAATTTGACAAGGAATCAACTGCTCGACCGCGTCGATCTACAAGAGTCATTACGGCACTGTCAGAAATCAATTAGAGGCTGAAGATAGGTCAATTCGATTGAGATATGTGATCAAAGTGTGGGTGATTTCACTTGATTGCAAAATACTTGTCAATCGGCACTAGATTGATTTTTTTATCGCTTTGGTATCCAGTGCCCGTAATTAAAACCTTGAGATTTTCACGATAATTGAGGGTTGCCAATATGTCAATGATGTATATTGTGACTCGAGAAAATCGATCACGGGTCAATTACATAAAAATTCATAAAAGTTACCCGCTAAACTGAGTCACACTAAAAGCGCTCCAAATTGAAATTAACCGCGAATTTAAATCCGATTTCAGAAATTGAAAATTCGGTGGCCTCACAATCTATTTTAGGAACATTGACTCGTCCTCCAAAGATTTTTCAGAAATTCTAGGATTTTTCTACGAAAAACCGTTTTGGACGTTACGGAAAATTAGCAGAAATTCAGATTGGCCAAAATGAAGAGATTTTCGCCTTGCAAACAGAGCTATATGGTGAGGGGACTTGTAGAAATTATGCGGGCTTTTTCTACATCAAAATCAAACTCAAATTCGGGAAATTGTTGAAGAATTTAAAGACCAAAAATTGTGAAATTCACCACGGGCTATGGTGGCTCAGCTGGGTAGGCTTTGGTGAACCTTTGCAAGAGAGGTGAGGAGTTCGAAACCTTTGCGAAGCAAAGGCTTTGGCGGAGTTACTTGGTGACTTAAGTGTGCTGCCAGGGGTGGTGGGTCCTCCCGCTTACGTAGCACTTGGGAGTTTACGCTTTGGCTCTCGGTTGAGGCGGTTTTTTCAGTACCAAAAAAAAAAAAATTGTGAAATTCGGAATTGGAAAATGGCAGCAATTTTGGGCTTCAAAATTTGGTTTATTTGTGAAGATAATGCAAGAAAGTATTAAGAAACATTGAGATAAATTTGAGGGATAATTGGAGGACCAAACATTCAATTATTTAGATAATCTTTATTGACTTTTCTCTTCTCTTTCATAAGCTTGCCGTGCACGCCGTCCCTTCCCCCTTCGCATCTGCGATTCTCTCCATCTCTCTCTCTTCTTTGTTTCTGGTTTTTGTTTCCTTTCATTCCCCTTTTATTTGTTCTTCTTTGAAGCTGCCCCATCCACCAAATTCCTTTCATCCACGCCATTTGTCCACCAAACAGCCTCCTCCGGTCAACAAACCAATCCCAACTCCACCAAAGTTTACCGCCCTTAGTCCCATACGCCCCACCGAGTTCTTTCTCCACTCGCACGGCCCACATCCCACGAGCAGCAGGCCCACGCGTCTTCAACTTCTACCGAGGCTGCTGCTCGATCGTTCAGTCCACGCCAGATCCCCTGCCCCTTTCGCTGCCACCGAAGATCAATGAAGTAGCTGCCCTCGTCCGCGTGGTCTTCAGCAGCTCCCACCGTCGCTCGTGGATCAGCTTGCCAGCAAGCTGCAGCAACGCACGAAGCAAGCCGTGAATTCGTGCGTCTTCGGCCCAGCAAAATCATCAGCGGCTCACGCATTTCACGGGCCCAGCAAAGCCAGCAACTCGGCCCAAGATTTTAACAATTTAGTCCGCTTGAAGCCAGCCCACATTTCAGCCAAGATCAGCCCACAAATGCAAGTACAGCAGCCCATTTGAAGCCCAACCCAAATCCAGAACACATCTCAGCTTGGGCTGAGATTTGTTGGGCCAAGTTTAGGCCCGGTCCAAGCCCGTGGGTGTCGTCACGAACCCAAGTTTGGCCACCATCGTGCCATCGTTGCGGTGAACCGGTTTCTGCAATAAACCGTGAGTTTATGCACTAAACTCTTCTTAGTAGGCTAATGACGTTTAAGGGGTGTTTAGATTTAATTTATTAGGAATTATGTGGCTAGTTAGATTAATTTAATGACTTAATTATGCAATTATGCATGTTAGGTGGTTAGATTAGATTAAGTGAGGCCTAGATAAATTATAAGGGTTCAGGAATTTTTCCGAGTCCGTATTGGTATTTAATTTAGTGGTTTTAGCCTAAGATGATATTTTTAGAAATTAAATTGAATAATTTAATTAATTTCTAAAATTAATTAATTATTAATTATTTTTCCAAAACTTAGGCCGGGATAACTAGTAACCGGAATTTCGTGCTAATTGCAATGGTATGGTTAATTTCTGCAATTGAGCGCAATTTGAATTTAAGTTATGATTTTGGGAATTTATCCCAAAATTGTATAATTTCAGTAATTCATTATAAATTACCAGGGCATCGGTTTACAACGCCAAAAATGTTTTCAGACTTTGTATAAATAGTGAGATTTTCTAAAGTAAAGATATTATATTTTGGCTTAAACCATGCTAGTCCCTTGGTTTAATGAATTTTTGCCGAATGCCTATTTTACCCTCAATATTTGCATGAACAAAACCCTAAATTATTTTTATCCATCAAGGCCAAAGTTATATTTTTATACGGTGGATTTAGGCCAAGTTGGATACTTAATTAAGGAATTGATGTGCAAAGCACAAGATCCATTTTTTGTGACTCTAGGGTGTCTTTGGGGTGGGAATAATGTTTTATCGTTGTTGTTGTTGATTCAGCTATGAGGGAGTTCAAAGCTTTTAAGACCACTATAGATATCTCAAGACTCAAGACTCAAGACTTAAGAATCAAGACTCAAGACTTAAGTCTATTCTTGAGTCTTTCTAATCCAGTGACGAAGGAAATTCAAAGCCGAAGTATATGGTTGAGGATTCGATCCTATCCTCTGAAAAACATTCTTTGGTTGGATAAATATTTGATTCTTTGATTCTTATCTAAGATCTTTGGAAACCAAGGCAAACATAGCTCGGATGATCTTCTTGAATACATTACCTTGAGTGAGTGTGGTAGATCATCTACACCTAGAAATCAAGGAAGATCAACACTGTAACATCTCTTGCGAGAAGAGTGGACGTAGGCTTGAATCAAGCCGAACCACTATAAACCGCGTGCTCTATTCTCTCTTTCCCTTACTCAGTCTTGCGATTGATTGCAAATCCTCTAACTGTTTAAATATTGTGCAATCTTCAAGGAAATTTTTATATACCTATTCACCCCCCCTCTAGGTTCTCGTACTAGCTATATCAGATTGTCTTGTTCTTGCTCTGTTTAGATTTCTGCAGCTGCAATCTCGTCGTGAGTTTCGGTTTTTCTTTTTTTTAATTTGAGTACATTTTGGAAGGTTTTCGAATCTGGCTTCAAAGTTGGCTCATCCACATTGAGGTTCTCTTTATAGATATCAACTTTGAGAGTTTATTGATCCAACCAACAACAGCACCTCTTTAAAATGATATTTTCTATTTTGACGCTGGACGTGTTACTTGTATATATGCAACATCAAAATTGGTCTTAGCACTTAATAAAAAAAAAATTGTTCTTAGTAGTTCCAGTTAAAATCCCTTGATGTCTTTTCCTACAAGTGCGATTGAGCAAAACCAATATGGAATTTTGTTGAGCTTGTTCTCATTATTAATGCATTCATTTAATCTAAAAGCAGCCTTTCCATGTTTGCGAGATTCCTCCACATTCACAAATAATCTATAATTAGGAGTCCAGAGATTTTATAAGGCTCTCTATCCCATGATAAGCTAGACCATCTTCTAGAATGACCCACTCCATTATTCGTTCTAATGCCTTAACAACCATAGCATGACAATAAAAAAGTAACATTTGCTGCTTTTAACAGAGGAGACTTTAGTTTGTGTTTTTTTGAAGAAACTTTTTTAGAACTGCAAAACCTTTATTGAGATTTGATTTTACAAATTAGTTTCCACATGTTTTGTTTGGGTTACCTGTCCAAAACCAATGAGAGGTAGCTGTTACAATTCCAGATTCAATATTGTAATCTCCATCGTGTAGCCAAATTAACATATTTTTAAGTTTAGTGCAAACATTCTCGGGACTTCCAGCTCCTCCTCTTCTCATATCACATTTGTTTGTTTTTGTATATATACATATCACATTTTTTGTTTGTGTCTCTTAAATTTATTATTTGTTCATGTCACTTTACTAGCAGATGAGTTCATCAAAGGCATTTTGGAGCTCGGAAGATGTATAAATCTTTTGTAACTTGTGTATCGAACAAATTGAAAAAGGCAATCGTCCTGCAAACAATAAAAGAGATGGATGAACAGTCATAATTAATAAGTTTGAGGAGCTAACGGGCAAAAAGTATGATAAACAAAAAATGAAGAGTAAGTGGGATAACCTCAAGGAAGAATGGAAAAGATGGAGGTCATTGCTTTACAATGAAACTGGACTAGGATGGGATTCAAGGAAGAAAACCATTAATGCGAGTGATGAATGGTGGGAAAGTAAAATTTAGGTTTTCTTCACTTCTTTTTTTACTTTCATGTTAAGCTCGCCTTTAATGATACAACTTATGCAAATGTTTTATTATAACAAGCTAATCCAAAGTTTAAGACTTTTAGGATGAAAGGCATACATCCTGATCTTGAAGTAAAGTCAGATATGATGTTCAGAGATACAGTTACTACTGGAGGAATTACATGGAATCCTACACGAGGTTTATATGTCAATAATGATGTGAGACCACACAACCTGGTATCGATGATGTTGTAGGGTCTACTGATAAAAATTTGGAGGATCATGTGGATGAAACCGTTGAACTAATTAGAATTCAAACTCGTAAGAGAGCCACACAAACTTCAAAGGTGCAAGCTTGAGGAAAAAAAGATAAGAAATTGAGCATAAGATAGGAGCTTGGAACACAAATTAACAGGTTGCTTACAGTTGTTGAGAGTAGGAGCACTACCAGTGCTGCATCCAAAGCAACCAGTTTAGTCAGTCCTTATGAGGACTTCATAGAGATATTGGATTCCATACCTAAGATTGTGGAAGACGAAGACTTGTACTTTTTTTCAATTTCTCATTTAAAGGAAAAGATAGACAATAAACAAGTTTTCATGAGCTTAAAGGATGATGCAAAGAAAGTTAAGTATCTCAAATATGAGATGAGAAAAGACTCAAGTCTTCATAGATAGAAGGATGTTAGCATCTTATTGTTTTCATATTTGAAGCTTAGTCATTCCACTTTGTTTCTATTTATGGATCTTTATTTACAACCTTTGTAAACCTAATTTCAATCAATGTTTGATGTTGAAATTGTTTTCATTTAGTATTCTCTTAATGTGATAGTTTGCATATATGTGATGGTTAATACGTTGTTTCTTTTTATATTGTTACTTGAAGCATTTATGGATGATTCACATACAAGGGAAAATCATGAGCAAGAGGAAAATGAATTAAGTGATCTTATCTCAGTCACTAAAGCTGCAATTCTTTATCAAGCGACCAACCTTTGCAAACAACCTTGCATGACCTCAACATATACATGTTATGTATGATTAAAAGAGTTGATGGGCGAAGATGCTAATCCGATAAGGTGTTACAATATGTTTAGAATGCATAAGATTGTATTTAACAATTTAACGCATTATTTAGTAACGCGTTATGGCCTTCGAGGATCTAGGAATACTGTTGTTAAAGAAATGGTTGGTATGTTTCTTCATATTTTAGGACATGGTATAGGTAATAGATTAGCACAATAGCGTTTTCAACGCTCTGGGGAAACCATAAGTAGGCACTTCAACTTAGTTTTAGATAAAGTATGTGATATGAGAAAAGATTTGATCCAACCAACTGATCTACAATATGGAAAAGTTCCAGAGAAGATCAAGAAAGATCGACGATTTTATCCATATTTTAAGGATTGCATTGGAGCTATTGACGGTACACATATTCCAGCGGTTGTGCCTAAGTATGATCAAATTCGTTTTATTGGTCGAAAATGAACAATAACTCAAAACGTGTTAGCCATATGTAATTTTAATATGAAATTTGTCTATATTTGGGCCGGTTGGGAGGGACAAGCTCATGATACCTGTATATTTTATGAAACTATTAGAAGACGTGACGTACATTTTCCCCATCCTCCTCCAGGTATGTTAGTCAATGGTTTAAATACATCCACATATCTAATTGGCATATGTTGATTAAATTTATAATATATTTATGTAGATGTTGGATATCCAAATCCTACTAGTTATTTTGGGCCATATAAAGAAGTTAGATATCATTTATCAGAGTTTCAAGAAGGTCCTTCACCTACGGGATATCGAGAAGTGTTCAACCGTGCTCATTCCTCGCTACACTCGACAATTGAGCGAGCCTTTGGTTTATTAAAACAGAAGTGGAGGATTTTAACTCATATGCCATATTATCCATATGAAAAATAAGTGCATATTATGGTAGCGGCAATGACTTTGCACAATTATATATGGAGAGATAATGTGACTGACACGGATTTTGAACAAGCAGAATTGGATCCCGATTATGGATATTCAGTTGACCATGATGATGCAAATGAAGGGGTGGGTGCTTCAAATTCGTATGCATCTCTGGATATGGCACGTTTACGTGATGAAATAGCCATAAGTTTACAAAGTCGTTGATGTTTATAATACTAAGTATAACATATTTCTTTTTTCTAGACATATATGACCATGTTTAATATCATGAAATGACTCTTTCTAGTCAAATTTGTATCAGATAAACTTTGTTTTATTTGTATTAATGAAGACCTCCCTTTTTATATGCAGTGTTTACTAAAAAAAATAGCATCCGCAATCAATCGCTTTATCATCCACCGAGTTCACTTTTTTTTTTTTTTTTTTTTTTTTTGCTATATCAATTTTATCTTTTGACAATCAATAGCCCAAATTTTTATTAATATACTAGAATGATAATTAATTAACGAATATGATTAATACTATAATAATTAAAAAAAGTATTCAAAGTTGAAAACAAACCTAAAAGAATCCTAGGCCAAAAGTTGAGCTTTGCATCTAATCTATAATCAAATTCTTTTAATATAATTTTTAAATAAATTTACTAATATGTATCTTTTACATTATTCTTAATATGAAAATGTAAAATGTTATATAGCCATTGTTTCTTTTTTTGCAATTTTAAAAATGCTAAAACTAAAAAAATTAATTTAATCACTCCAAAGGGCTTTTCAAATATATGTTTACCAAACAGTCTTGCATTTCCTTAAAGCACTTTTCAATTATAGTTTACCAAACAATCTAGCATTTTGGAAAACCCCTTTACCTCAAAGGTATTTGCATTCTCCCAATGGCATTTCCAGAAAGCTGAACCAAACAGCCCCTTAATTAAGGAATTGATGTGCAAAGCACAAGATCCTTGGCCGGGAATAATGTATCGTGATTCAGCTATGGGGAGCATTAAGACCACTATAGATATCTAGCAGCTTTGGCAAACAATAATACATTAGCAGCTTCGATGAGTACTATAGATATCAACTTTGGCAAGCATTATAGTTATCTAGCAGCTTTGGTGAGCAAATGTTATTTAGCAGCTTCGGTGAGCAAATTTAGACATCAACTTTAGGGAGCAATGATATATGAGTATATCTACTTCAGCTTAAGCGATGAGTGTTTGAATAGATAAAGTTCATGCATTGTATTGATTGTATGGAGTTGAATAATTTGACTGACTAATGCTTGAGTGGATTGACCAATAGATGATCTTGGTGGTATGGAGTCGATTAGATAGATGATCGATGACTCATTTTGATTTGATTGAATTGAATTGAATTGAATTGAATTGTTTGGTCGAGTATTTGATTGTACTAACCTGCAGGGTGGACCTGAAGTGAGGTAAGTCTCTATGGTTATGTGATTGTGTGATTAGGACGCCTCTAGGCGTATTACCCTCCTAATCGGGGTTTAGAGCTTGGATTTGCTCAAACATTGTCTCACTGGTTATTGTATAACCATTTTCAAGTCTTTAGAAGGTGGTTATGGAGGACCAAAGTCCCGGAGTCTGTGGAGGTGGAGTAAGAAGGATTGGCATTTGTGTTCGACTAGTATGTCATAGGACAATATCTTCGTATTTGAGAGCCGGCCTTCTTGTAGGCTTTTGACCAGACTCTTTTCGTATCTAAACCCGTTGGTTATAAAGACATGTTTGTTTGTGAATTTATTGTCCTATTTTTCTATCTCGAGATGGTTACTATTAAGGGATTTATTTTCGCTTCCACGTGTGCAATAAAATAAAAGGGTTGGCGACTCGTTCTGGGAAGTCGCAAAATTTTTGTCGACCAAAAAGGGATGGCACATGCTCAAGAATCGGGGCGTGACTCATCTGGCCTTCAGTTCCTTGTGCTTCAGCAAGGAGCAATTCACGGTGCATACCCACTACTGCAAGAGCTATGCCCTGCCTTTTACGACTAGACAATCTTGATGCAAATGCGAGGTGGCCGTAGCAGCAGCAGATGTGGACACAGCTTCTTCACTCTGATGCAAATTATATGCTTCAGTATCTATCTCGCGCAAGCCTGCTGCTTCTGAGATTTGAGCCTTCACTTCTCGGCAACTCTCCTCTGATAGGGAAACCTCCACAAGGAGTCTCCACGCACAGTCCTCTGAAGCATTTTCAAAGTCCTCGCATCTCTTCAGTACTATGTGTCCGCCAATCTCCCAGACGGCGGTATTTACTTGAGTTTCCAAAAGTTCTTGGCTCACTTCTCCCCAAGCTTGCTTCTCTGCATAACACTGACCATTGACAAAGAGCTCAATTTGACGCGCGATAACTAAAAACTTATGATGAAGATACACAACCTTGTTCTGTGGTGACCACCAGAATTTACTGAGAATTAATAACATTTCCTTATAGTCAGAATCCTAATTAGCTCCTTAAACACAACTCTTGACTCAAAGTCCCTTTCTCGTGTGAGATTTGGTCCATTAGTAGTGTAACTTCATTGGTAAATCGAGAGAGCATGGCAAAGAAAGTTGAAACATATAAGAGTCAGTACAGCTTAAATAGAAGAGGAGCATATGAACAGCAAAAACTGCACAAATGCTACATCACACTCAAAGATCTCCATGACGAACCAAGCAGAGCGCATCATAAGATGTGATGTCTTTGAAGACGTGAAATTGGACCTATAAAAAATAAGCCTCGTAAACAAAGATGAGACTTTGTGTGCCATGATTAAATGGCCCATATATGAGTTAAACTCCTACCACAATGGACAATTTTGAAAGTGCTAGTACCCCTATTAAGTTGCACAGCAAAACGGCTCATGGACATTAAACTGTCAATCTGTCGGGAAAGGAAAAAAAATGAAAAGTTACCTGTGGAAATAGAAACAATCTTTTGCCGCAATCGACGATCAGTACATTGAAGGGGATATTGCTGTGCTGACGGAGCATAAAGTATCTCCACCCTCAAACACAAGTGAACGGACTGGGAATTTCAAGAGTTGCGAAACAACTACTCCATTTCTCTGCATGCTCGTGGAAGTCATTACTCTCAGAGTAGGAACCTTTTCGACCGGGAATGGAGAAGCCAAATAATACGCCTGTAATAACAAGAAAAACGAGGTAAGTAGGTAACGCTACTAAGTGGGATAAAAAAGTTATAATTTCCTTCCGTAGAAAAAGAAAAGTAGCTCAATCAGCTAGTCAATATCATGGATCAAAGTGTGTTCAATTAATGTTACCTGAAAGTGAAGATGGTTAATGGTGGCGAATGCGCCGAGACTGTTGTAACCCACTCTGAAGAAAGGATCTGCTGCTTCTTTGGCCAAAGACAGAGCCAGAAAGAAGCTCATGTGGTCAATCCTCTGAGGCAAGCAGTCGAGAACACGGGGTATAAGGAGAACGTGCCCATACTCAATGGGGCTGACCTGCAGAAGTTCAACCACCTTATTCATCAGCAGCCAGTGGACATCAATGAAGCCATGCATAACGTTTAGTGTTAAGGAAGCAACGGACTTACGTTGATAGCTACAACATTAGGAGAAGTAGGCTTGAAAATGGCGGGTGCACTGGGGAAGAAGTGACTGTAGCAGTCATCACTTTGTTCAAACATAAAAAGCACTTCCTCTTGGCCCACTTTGGTGAAATTGAACTTCTTCTCATCGAAATCCTGGAGAACTTGATCTACTCAGAACTCAGTCGGGCGTTTTTTGAGGTGGCGCCCCTCGTTCAGCTGCACAATGAAACTATAGCCGCCAGGAATAACCTTTGTCTTGCATGTAGTTACATCGTAGCGAAATAGACCTTGATTCATCCGATTCTCCCACTGTCCAAGTAAGAGATTGAGCAGCAGGAAAGAAGTCTCAGATGGTTTTTGATAAAAGATGGATTCTTCAGCGCAATCTTTTCCAGCTACCTTGAACGTGTACAGAGGAAGGTCTGATGCTGCAATTAGCAATTAAATCAGGCACAAGCCAGTGCCAACATAGAGAAAGTAATGAACCAAACATCCGCATCCTCTCTCTCTCTCTCTCTCTCTCTCTCTCTCTCACCACATATAATGAATTTTATATATACACGGCTTTAATTGAATATACTGCTGCTTTTTGATCCTCTAGGGTATGACGACAGCCTTTATTTTTCTCTAATCTTTGATTCTTGATTTCTATATTGTCCCTTCTCCAGGCAATGGAGAATGGTTGAAGATCAAGAAAAGCTGCTGGCCATTGCTATAAAAAATATGCATCCCTCCAATTAGATAAGGATCAGAAAACCCCCATAGAACTTGAAGCTCAATCAAGAGTTCACCTTCCAGCATATAATATGGTAAAAAAAGAAGATGGTCCACGTCATTTTATTCCAATTTCACAATGCGTAATTGCCGGTAAATAGTCTGCAAAGCCCAAGAACTTAAATGGAAATCTTTTCCGGCAAGAAAACTACACTGGCCTTAGAACAATCAGAACATCAAAGAAATAGGGACGAAACACGTAACTAATTAAAATAATAAGAATTTATCAAAGCTAATGTACCCAATCGTCTCTATGTAAGACTCTTTGTGGCATAAAAGAAACATCCAAATCGAACCATCTTCTAATATGCACAAAAAGTGATAGACGTCCCAACAAAAGCAATCTATTCATCTTCAAATATATGACTAAACCGCAAACAATCAGCGAGAATGTTCGAATTTTCATAGGCCAAAAGGAAAAGGAAAGGAAGAGTGTGATCCCAGGGGACTTAAAGGGTGTCCCCCAGGATCCGCCGCCGGCTCAGAAGATGCGATCCCCGGAAGAAGATAGCGCAGTTGGCTTCGCTCTGGTTTCTTGTCTCTGTCCCGGTGAAATTCGGAGAGTTCCTGTCGGAGCTTTCGTCCGTCGTGGAAACGCAGCTTCTTGCCAACCGAGAGACCCGGATTCCTCTAGATTCCTTCAGGTGATTCTGCTTCTCTCTCTCTCTCTCTCGACGCGGCGAAATAGGGAGGAGGGAGTCTGTATTTATAGGTTGGCGGAGCGATATCCTTTTCCGAACTGAAGGTCGGGAACGAGACATTGATTACTGAAAGTCAAAGAGGGACGTGACCCATCCAATCCATTCGTATCCAAAGGCTGCGAAGTGCTTTGACTTTTCTATAGAAGATCGCGCCGCTACCATTCCGTGTTACGAGGTAGAGGTGCTGCATCGCAGCACGTAAAGGGCGGTGGATGTGCTCCCTCGGATCTCAACAGATCCGCATGATCCAATTGCTAACATGCATTAGGCTCATCACACGGATTCACCGAATAACTTCTTCGAACTCATATCGACCTGTCATTTTTGGCCTATTCCCGTCTTATTTCGAACATTAGAAGCGATAACAAAATTCGAAAAAGAACAATTCCATGGAAAATACTGTAAGAAGTCATTTGGGAGCATCATTACTCAAATGCTACCGCAGATTCATACGAAGAAATTATCAAAAGGGTTGTATTTGCTGGACAAAGTTGTCAACGGGTCCTAATTGGGGCTAATTGTCTACTGGTCGTGTGTGTCGATTACCATGTAATCGTGTTGTGCTAATGTTATACAATTTGTTACGTGTCAGCTATTAATTTTCAAATCATTTTGGCCAATTCCCGTCTTATTTCGAACATTAGAAGCGATAACAAAATTTGAAAAAGAAGAATTCCATGGAAAATACTGTAAGAAGTCATTTGGGAGCATCATTACTCAAATGCTACCGCAGATTCATACGGAGAAATTATCAAAAGGGTTGTATCTGCTGGACAAAGTTGTCAACGGGTCCTAATTGGGGCTAATTGTCTACTGGTCGATTTTGTGTGTCGATTACCGTGTAATCGTGTTGTGCTAATGTTATATAATTTGTTACGTGTAAGCTATTAATTTTCAAATCATGCTCATGTTTAGGTAGACACGTGTGCAAGTTGACCTTTAGTAATATAGCCTTATGTTGGGAAAATTATGAAAAAAATTTAAAACTATCGCAATCATACATATTCAATTCTAAATTTATTTTTGTAGCGTCAATAAGTCTTAAATCTCTTGCATTTATGCTAATTTAATTTATCCGGCTAATTTTGGTCAATTATCCTATGTGGAGCCACCAACGACAATATGGACAATTTTTAATAATATTTTAATTTTTTTGAATTTTTGTATCTTATTTTTCTTGTTTTTCTTCTCTCTCTCTCTCTCTCTCTCTCTCTCTCTCTCTCTCTCTCTGTTTTTCCTTCTTCTCCTTCTGCTTCCAGTTGCTTGCCAACTCAGTGATTAGTCAGAGGCAGGGTTGGCAAGGTCCCTTACCAGCCTTCAGTTAGCCTCGTTAGTGGCTAGATGAGGCTCGACCCTCACTAGCCCAATGAACAACTTGGGCGAGGCCACCCTCATAGCCTCTAGCAAGGGGTAGAGCCTCACTAGAAGTGAGCAAGGCTCACCCGAGGGTGGCGAGGTCAACCTCATCAATGCTCACCTTTGGTTGGTTGTCGATTTAGCAACCAGCTAGAGGAAGAAGGAAGATAAAAAAATGAGAAAAAAAAAAGGGAAAATAGAAAACAAAAAAAGAAAAAATAAGTAAAAAATTCAAAAAATGTTAAAATATCATTAAAAACTATCCATGTCAACATCGGTGATGTCATATAGGATGGCTAACATTCATGTCAACGTTGATCGGTTAAAATTGGGCAGATAAATTGAATTGATACAAATACAAAAGATTATGACTCATTTTGAAAGAAAAAATATTTATGATTGAATTAATACAATTGTGATAGATTTATGATTGTTTTTTGGTAATTTTCTAGCCTTTTGTCAACTGGACACCAACACAACTTACGAAGACACGAATTGTTGGTTACTAACACAAGCTTGACTCATTATCCGCCGAGACAATAGAACCACTTTGAGATTGCCCATCAGACGAAGCACGGAAAGAAACTACTACAAAAAAGTTTTAGGAGTTTTGAAAGGAAACTTGGAGCTTGTGTTGGTAATGGGTTGAGACTTAGAATTGGAATCATTTCTTTTTTTTTTCCCAACTCTTGTAGGGGGCAGATTAAAGTGTCGTTTGTTTTGTAAAAAATGAATAATTTGAAAAATATTTTTCTGAAGACAATCATTTATAACAATGAAAATATAAAAATATATTTTCAATGTTCATGAAAATATTTAGACATAAATCTTTATCGATAATGATAATATTCATTTCAACTGGGACAAGTGATTATTTTTAAGAAAATATTTTACAAATCACTCATTTTTTGCTAAATAAATAAATATGGACATGTAATTTTGAATGTAAATCTTGGTAATTTTTTGAAAAAAATTGATTTTTTTGCGTGTTCTTTTTCTTTTTATGAAGATTTAACATTTTTCGTCAAAGAAATTCCGTGGACCTACTCACCTATTGTCAGGTTTCTTAAGTGGAGACAACTACAATATCTTATTTTGTGTTTTCATCCTTTACATTCACTTTTCAATTATCCATAATGACTCATCCATTAGAACCTTTAATTACTTGAGCTCTGCAAAGTGCAAATGGAGTTTTCCAACCCAACCGTGGGTAGCTGTGTTGGTTGAGAGTCTCTCCTTCATCGCCGAGGTCGAGAGTTCGAAATCCGCACTTGCTAACGTTGTAAGTGGGGGGCCATAGTGTTGGGGTCCTATGCTAATCTCTCTTGAGATATAGGGGCCCAGCCCTTCGGTGTCATCCAAGCACGGGGGGCCCGTAGTGGAGTCCTCGATTAAAAAAAAAAAAAAGGAGTTTTCCATAGTAACAAATCTCACATTTATCTAAGAAGCAGTTGCGTATGTACATCATTGAAGAAATTAAGCAGCGATGGCAAATGCTTCATCGAAGGTACTTTATAATTGTCAGAATATAGGTTTTCCTTGTTGGACAATGACATTATCGGATTATAATTGTTAAAGTATCGCTTGTCTACAATATTTATATTATGTATATGCAATGACCCTACACCTATCAATTTAAGTTTTTAGGTTAGGCATTCTAATATAGTATGAGAGTCACGGGTTCTTTATATATATGTGATCTCCCTCTCCTTAATTTTCAAATTTCCAAGTCAAAATGTGCCCACCTAGTATGATATTAATCACTTTGTCATTGAGATGGACTCACGG
The DNA here is from genome assembly GCA_014182405.2 of Eucalyptus sideroxylon. Lineage (NCBI taxonomy): Eukaryota > Viridiplantae > Streptophyta > Magnoliopsida > Myrtales > Myrtaceae > Eucalyptus > Eucalyptus sideroxylon. Next base: position 20,936,972 of record CM024557.2, on the reverse strand, counting down.
TCTCTAAAAGTTGATAGCTATCCTAATTCACTTAATCTTCATGCAAGTAACAACTGAAGGTGTTAGGAAGCAACGACCTTCCATGGCGAAGTGAGATGGGAAATCTACCTACCAAAGCAATCAACCTCGACCACGATAAAACCGTTACAGCAATAAGAGAGCATTTATTTGAGAACCTTTTCTACGTTGAAAAACCACGGTGTGACGAATCTATTGATCCACTTCAGTCAAGAATTACAAGAGGTTCAACCACATCGAAAACATACAAAGCCACGAGCTCAGCCTTCTACAAGCTAAAACGCCACCAATTCCAAACCATTCTCTCTAATAGCAAACCCAGCTAGGAAGCTTGGGACAATCTTGAAGAAGAACTACTAATGTAGACACCTTACTTTTTACTAAGGGTGGGACCAAAGATGACCGAGAATGTTACTTTCTTAAAAGTTTGATTTTTGGTATAATTGAGTTGTGCTCATAAAGAGTTTTGCCAAAATAAGTAAAGAAAATAAAAAAAAAAAAAATCCAATTTCCCAAAATTAGATTGTCGGATGTTAAGATATCAAATTTTTTAACCATCGACATTAGATTAATGGATGTCTGGAATATATAGTATGATCCAATCGATAAATTCCACCTTAAAAATCCAAGTCAGAAACTTTCCAATGCCACAAGAATCATGGTGGTTACCTTTTTGACGAAAATGATATCATAACTTTTCATCACGCCGTCCATTCCACTTAATTCTCAAGAATATGAATTCTCAACATTTTTGGGTTATCAAGCTGCGACTTTCGGAAATTTTGGTTCACAGGCTCTCCATGGAGCGTGAAAACCGAGTCAAAAGTTATGCTCAATCGAAGTTTTGTTAACATTTTGAAAAGGAAAAAAAAAGAAACAAAGAAAAAGAAGAAGAAATGGTCAATATTAAATTTTTAAAAAGAGAGAAAAAGGATCCGGTGTTATGCAGCAGTGGGCCCGCGCTGAACAACGGGTGGGCTTGTGCGATGCATTGAAGGCCCGGCCCAGTGGCCCTTCTTCCTTGCCTGGGGGCCCCTCTTGCTTGGCCAAGGGCCGTTTCGCAGTTGAACGGGCTTTTTTGGCCATTTTGCAACTTAAGTTTAGATCATGTACAAAGTTCTCCTTCATTGCGTTATAAGCTCTAATTCTAGTTGCTACCTCTTTCCATCTTTTCTTGGGGAGAGAAAATTCTGGAGAAATACAAGGCGAAATTCCAGCCTATCCAAGACGTGTAGATATTCGAGAAAAATCGGACAAACATCACGTGAGGATTTTCTGAATTTCCACAGTGCTAAAATTAGTCTTCAAAAAGTATATAAAAAAAATTCTTTATTACCATCATTCTGCTGAAATAAGATCTAGATCATTGTCGTGCTTGTTTAAATACGGGCACTAGATAGCAACCGTTGCATGTGACCGACCCAATAGGTCACAATACTGGACTATTGTCTAGCTGGGCTTAAAGCTGGAGAGCCAAGGGACCCATGATAATGAACCGAGGTCCTGCATGTCATAAATTTCCCAAAATAAATTATTTCTAAAAGATTATTCTTAAGCGTGTATAACCAAATAGAATGCCGTTTAGTCAATTGCATTTTACATACACATCACGACGAATACTAATAATACACTTACACATCATTTGAATCTTTTTAAAACACAAAGCATCCACGATACATGGAGTCATAAACATGTCTTCGGAAAATAATAATAATGAAGGCATTGCATCTAATATATTAGGAAATAACTTTGACGGTTGCATTAAAAGATATAATTGAAATATGTGGGGAATGTGGGGGACGCTAATCCCTCTCCAGATCTATGTTTCTCTAGTTATATTCCTAGGGAAGAATAAGATTTGCCAGGATTAGTGAATCAATTAAGACTTCATGTCTTTTGGACTAATTCGGTCACCTAAGGTGTGACATCCTGATTTTCAAGTCTAATTTCGATGAGATGAAATGGGTTTTTCATTGAGTGCCTATAGCATTTTTCTCTGAGTTGGCCACTCACGAGTTAACTAGCCTATCAAGTGAAACTGTTAAGGAATCTAAACGCAATAAACTTGAAAATTCGACCAAGAATCGACTACTTGACCGTGCTAATCTGCTAGGGTCATTATGTCACCGTTAAAATAAATTAGAGACCGGAGATAGGTCAATTCGATGGAGGTAGGTGATTAGAATCACACCTAATTGTAAAATTTCGGTCGAACAGCACTAGATTGATTTTCTGTCATTTTCGTACCCTGTATCTATATTTGAAACCTTGAGATTTTCATGACAATTGAGAGTCGCCAATGTGTCGAAGATGTACGTTGTGGCTAAAAAATAATCGACCATGGGTCGATTGCATTAAAAATTCATAAAAGCTACTTGGTAGATTAAGACGCGCTAAAATCACGTTAGATTGAAATTAACTGCGAAATTGAACTCGATTTCAGTAATTGAAAATTCTTTCATACCACGATTCATTTTAGGAACGTTGACTCATCTTTCGAAAATTTTTCGGAGATTCCAGAATTTTTACGGAAAAATTGATTCAGACAATTCGGAAAACAAACGAAAATTCGGATGGACCAAGTCAAAGGAAATTTGGGCTTCCAAGCTAGGCTATGTGCTGATGGGAACTTGTAGATATTTTGTGGGCTTTTCTTCAACAAAAATTTGGATGTCGAATTGGGAAATTTCGTGAAGAAATTAGAGTCAAAATGAGAAAATTCGGATCTAGGCTTGAGGCTGGAATTTTGACCAAAATTTGTTTATTTATGGAAATTCTATTCAATAAAGTATTTGGGGGACATTGGGATATTTATGGAAGCCTAGGGGAACCAAGCATTAACACCTAGATATTTTATCTTGACTTTTTGCCCCCTTCTTCCAAGCTTCTCTTGCCCGCCTCATTTGGTTCCCCCTCCTTCGCTGTTTCCCTTCTCGACCGCATCTGCTTCTCACTTTCTTTTGCATTCGACGAAACTCAGCCCCTCTGCCAGCCGTTTTCCTTCAATCTCTCCCACCTGCTCCATCTTCGGTCTCCTCTGCCATCCACCGAAGCCTCCATTTCCCTACATCCACTCACCTCATGCCACACAGCCACACGCCACCATCCCTCTCTCCACCAAATCACCGTCCAAGCTGCACATGTCTGTTTTCATCTCCACCGGTCAACTACAGCACCTCCTGCGCCCACGCCATTGACTCCGAAGCAGCTCACGCCAGTCCACGGTCGCTCCTCTCTTCGTCCGTAACCCAGCCCATCCGAAGCCAGCCACTCGAAGCTCGCTTCAGCCCTTCGCAATTCAAGATTGAAACTTAGCTTTGCTGAGCCGTCTTGGCCGATTTTAGCCGGCCCGAGCTTCCCTCGGCCTCGCCGTGAGCCAAAATCTCGGCCATTGTTGCGCCATCGTCGCTGTGAGTTGGTTTTCGTGCTAAATCGGTGAGTTGCGCTCTAATCCCTAATTAGTAGGCTAATGACACTTAGATGTGTATTAATTAGCTAATTGGTGGATTAGTTAGGTTAACTAAGCTTAGAGCAATTGAGTTAGATTAAGTCTATAGTTAGTTATATAGTTAGTTTAGTTAGAATAGTTAGATGGATTTAGTTAGGAATTAGTTAGTTATATAGTTAGTGTAATTAGATTGAATTAGATAGAATGGTTAGATTTAATTGTTAGTTAGATTAATTAGCCTAGTTAGTTTAATTTAACTTAATTAAGTGCTTTAATTTATTTATTTTGTAATTTATTTACTTGCTAATAATTTATTTAATTATTAAATATTTTCCGAAAATTAGACAGGGATAGCCGGTGATCGGAATTTCGTGTTGATTGCAATTATGTGGTTAATTTCTGCAATTGGATGTTAAATTGTGTAAATTGAGTGATGAATGGAATTTTGAGTATTTAATTCCAAAATTTGTGAATTTCATTATTTATTCAGAAAAATCCCAAGTGTCGGATTTTAACACCGAAAATGATTTTATATATTATATAAAACAATGAGATTTTAAATTTGGAGGTTATGATTTTAAATACACGACTATTTTACAGTGTATTTTTAATACAAATAAAATAGGTCAAGATCACTATTTTAATTAAGGCATTTGAGTGCAATGCATGGTGTTCTGAGCTAAGATTGATTGGTTGTGTGTCGGTTAAGAGAACCGTCTCGAGCGATTATGCCGAACATTATTAAATCCCTTTTCGGGTTACCCATGTATTAGGGTAGCGGGTCGTAGTAGATTCTGGACCTATACTCATTTGAGAATGCTATCTTTGAGAGACGAAGCCATGCTTAATTGGGAATAAACGATGCTTGGCTATGCTAGTAGACAGTCAAACATGAGAGTCGGCTGTGCCTTGAGGGGCTTACTTAACAATTGGAATGCATGCTTGATTGAGTGTGATGCACCTGGTTATGAGACAAAACTGTGGGACATGGTATGAGACGTCTCATAACAATTTGGATTAATTGAGTTGATGAGGTGTTTCAATTGTTATATGCATTGATTATATACATTGCGATATGAACTGAGTTGACGTGCAGGAAGGAATTGAGGCGAGGCGAGTCCTATGTTCTATTTGTGTGGTTGTAGTTAGGACGCTTCTAGGTTTATTACCCTCCTAATCGGGGTTTAAAGCGTGAGCTTGCTAAGATTATATCTTACCCTGTCGTGGGCTTAAATTTTTAGGACCGTAGAGTGGAGGGTCTAGAGTTGAGCTGAGGTGACTTGAAGAGTAAGTCAGATAGGACAGCCTCTTTTTTAGAACAAGTCTTTTGGTTATAGACTTTTGTAAATGACTCAATGTGTATATAAAATCATGTTTGTTTGTGAAAGTGTTGTTCTGCTTCTCTATCCCGAGATGGTTACTGTCAGAGAATTTGTTATTCGCTTCTGCATGTGCAATAAAATGAAAAAGTTGGCGATTTGTCCTGGAAAGTTGCAAAATTTTATCGACTACAGAGGGACGGGCACGCACTCGAGGATCGAGGCATGACATAAGATCAAAGGAAGAAAATCATGAGGAGGATAGGCTTTGATATTATAATTTGATATGCTTCTAAAAGAGAAATACCCAAATTAGAGAAAGTTTTTCTTTCCTCACCCTAAGGAATGCCCTATTTTTTTAAGTCCCAAAGTTCAGATGTAGTAGTTTAAGGATGTACTAAGGTCCCAAAAAAAAAAAAATCAATATGATAATTTGAGAAGATCCTAGAAGAGAAATTTCTAGCCAGTCCACACATGCATTAGCTTCCTTGTATGGACGACAGATAATGACTTCCCCACACGGGTGAATCGTCATGAAGATCTGCACAAGCAAACTTTCTTGAATTTCTCAACTTCCTGCTACCATCAAAGATTTTGAGAAATTACAGACTGCAAATCAACTAGTTCACACCAGGGGAGTGCGTTAGCTCAAGAGCTAAATAGACTACCCATAGTTCAGTTGGAATGAATTTCGATAACCGATTGAGCAAGTAAGACCACCTGACCATCTCCTTGTGTTTTATATAATGAAGTGAATCATCACCCAGCAGGTTTTCTGTTTCTTGCTAAAATTTGGATAAATAGTTAGCTTAGTAGTGTTGCGGATGCATGTGTAAATTAATTTGCTACATAGTACAGATTTGACTTCTCACATTATGAATTGCATTAATCTTTTTGCATTGGATTACTTGTCAAGATTCGTCTTGTCTCTAAGCTATAATCCGCGAAGTTAACATGTTTTTCATGGCTAGAGTCATATCCAATCCAATGAAATCATCATTCAAAGGATTAGAGAAACTACAGTTTTCAAAGTGCAACAACAATTGTGATCACTAAGCTACCGGACGGGCTTCTACTTCTAAATCCATAATGGATGGCCTTCAATTATAACTGAGGTAATGATTAGACGTACCCGTTTTAAGCATTGTACGAATCACATGTTCAATTAGCATAAAGCAAGCTTTTGATAAGAGCTTTCGATGGTAGTTCGATAACTTAGCGTCCAGTCTAGATGCGTTTTTTATTTTAATATATTAGTGCCTGCACACCCTGTATTCCTAATTAGAGAGAATTTTTTTTTTTACCCTTAAAAATACTCCCAAATTTTACATTTCAAAGTTAAGAGGAATTAGCTTTATGATAATACATAACTACTGTTGACACCTATTTTTACAAAAAATCAATCAATCAAAAAGTCAAAAAAAAAATCAAGAAATTAAAAAGAAAAAAAAAAAAGAAAAGGAGACAACAACAACCCAACCCCCATTTTTCCCTTTCAGCCCACGAGCAAGGGTTTTCTTCCCTCTGTGTCGGTCTTCAAAGACCTGCAAAAAGAAAGAAACAGAACAGGAGGAAGCTGAAGAAGGATCTGCAGAAGATCAACAACTGCGATTTCAGAAAAATGGAAGCGATGACACACGACTGCAACATGGCCATGCCTGCGATTGTCAAAACCCAAAAGAACTTGCTGCCATCTTAGCCGAAAATACCATAAACTCGCCCCCAAGAACCGAAATAGCTGTAGGCACATACACGGGCAGGGAGAGGAGGCTGATTAGCGACAGTCTTGAGATGGAGATGGAAGGAAAAGGCAGCTGGCTTCGCTGGCCATCCGGAACCGCTCTGGAGGGATGCCAAAAGGGGAGCAACCTACATCAGATTTAAAAAGACGGGGGAGGGCCTTTGAAAAAAAAAGGGACACCAAAGAGTGAGCAGGAGAGAGGGATAGAGGACCAAGGAGAGAGCGTTTTGCCGTCGCCGGGAGTACGCCCTTGCTCGCCATCCGAACCGGGTAGGCTTCCCGTTTCACTTCGAGGTCTCGGGCCGGAGCTCGCGGCCGACCCGTTCACGCGAGCTTTGGCTTCATCGATCCTCCATGAAAGCTCATAGATGTCTCAGTGTATGTTGATAGACGTCCAAGCTTGTGCTTGAGTTTATACCAGTCCGAAGATCTTTCTTTTCTGTTGTGTATGCTAACTGGTTGATGAAATGTTTGAAAGAGACTTGAGTCTGTGAGTACGTTGTGGCTGAAAATATTTGCTGTGTTCGCATCTGTTCGAGTGCGGTATACGTCCCTTAGCGGATTTTGAGTGTTGCTTGTGCATGTTGTGTCGATCTTTACTCGGATTCGAGCCTCGAGTGAGCCCGTAAGTTTATTTTTAGTTGCTGCACGGCCAACGTTTGACAGAATATCCCAAAGAGAACTGAAAAAAAAAAACTTGCGTTCAAACCCGGTCTAATTCGCGCTTGTATATATATACGTTGGACCATGTTTGTCTCTTATGTTTTCATCGCAATCTCATGCAATTTCCGTGAAGTGATCATGTGCGTTAGAGCTTGGGGTGTTTGCATCCGAAAATGGTGTATCAACTCTCGGAGTTAGATGGCCGGCGTTGATTTGCGACGGTTGGGGTGGTTTGGTGCTAGAAAGGATGCTAAGTGCTTTGGTTATTGTTGTTGTTCGAATTAGTTTTGGTAAAGGAGCTCCGGTGAGGAAGTCGCAGGATTGGCGTTAGCTTTAGGAAGGAGAAGATGCAGTAGAATAACCGAAACAGGGAAAAGGGCAAAAAGAATAAAAAAAATAAGAACAAAGAAAAGAGGAGAACCAGCAAATAAAAAAAGAACGAAAGAGGAAAACCCCAAAAAAAGGAAAGAAAGGCAATGGATGGGGATGTTCGGTGAAAGGGCCAGAAGGGAAGAAAGAAAGAATAAAAAAACAAAGAAACAAAAAAAGATCAATCAAAAGAAAGAAAAGAAAAGCAAAATGAAAAGTAGAAAAAAAAACTATAAAATGAAAAGTGGGCATCGGGAATGGCTGTTGAACAGGAGGTGCAGGAAAAGAACACAGTACGACGCAGTGGGAAAAGACAAAAGGAAGAATTTTTTTTTTAAACATAAAAAAATTAATTAAAAAATTGAAAAATCGAAAAATGATATATTTTTTATCCAAAAGGGCGAGTCGGTTTTGGGTCGGGTCAATGGCCGGATCGGATCTACCCGCTCCGAACCCCTTACCCGATTATAATAATATTAAAGATAAAAATATATTAAAAATTTCAAGAATTCAAAAATTTTCAAAAAAAAAAAAAATCAAAAATATTTCCGAAAATTCAAAAACTCAGAGAGCATTAAAAAAATTCGACCTTTTTCTTAATTGAAAATTTTTTTTTAAAAAAATTAAAAAAATATATATTTTTATTTAAAAAATTATTAAAAAATTAAAAATTTAAAAAAAAAAAAAAAAAAAAAAAAAAAGTAGGGTTTGGTTAGGAATTGTTGCGTCTTGCCTTTTTAGTGCAATTGCGCCTTTCTTTTCTTGTACCTTGATTTTATTGCATGTTTAATTTGCATATTCGATTACGTTTGTGGATGTTTAATCGCATGTGCTTAATTTTACAGCAATTAGGATCTTGGTAGCTATGATTATCATATTAATGATTGCGCGCCTGCATGATCACCTCACATGTTAGTGGATAAGTATAAAATTAATTCAAACTGCTTGCCAAAAAATCATTTTGTTAAAATGAACAAGATTAGGTACCGAAAGGGCACTAATTGGTTAATTAGTGTAATCAAGTCCCCGAACCTAGATTCTCTAGTTGCGTAGGAAGTAAGGCACGCTCCCATGCTTTACTTGGTTTCTAGCCGACCCCAATAGGCTAGTGGCGACTCCTTTTGTGCAAAATCCATGAAAAATATCCCAACGCCACGCGGGGTATGGGCTTGGGAGAGCTTGCGCCTAATCATTGGGCTTTAGACCCGTTCTTTAGGCAATACCCCTAAACCTGCTCCCTCCCCCCGAGGGTAGGTCGCGACAGCTTGGCGACTCCGCTGGGGACTTGGTTTTGAACCTTAGAGGACTTAGGCCAAAATTAATCTTGTTCAAATTTTTTTTTGTTTGGCAGCAAAAATAGTATGTGCATCCATAACATATCAAATGTTGATTGTTTATGGGAGCTATAAGGGGTGGTGATTTCTAACCTTTATTTTGTAGGGGTATAAGAGTGGATGGTTTATTCATGTTTGAAGTGTTGATTGTTTTTTTTTTTAAATTGTCATGCATGAGTCTCCTACATTGCACTACACCATAGCACACACAACCTGCCGTCGGACCTGGGCCGCATAGGATCACCTAGGATGGTGTTGAGGCGGATACCACTCCGACTACAACCGCGTAGTACGAGTCGCCCGCCTTAACCCCTAAATTTCTTTCTTCACGTTGAAGGTACCCACCCCGGTCTGCAACCGCGCGACACGGGTCGGTTCTTTAATGAAGCCGGAGTCATGGGTAACCCGACCTAGCCGCAACCTTGCTGGTTCAGTCCGGTGATCCCATGGCTCCATTTTGAGCCATTTAGAGTAGAAATTGAACCACCGTCCATGCGTATGTCTATGTCATTGGCTTTGCTACTCAACGAGTAGGGTAAGATTTTCAAATTCTCTCATTCGTAATTTACTTATTCGCTTTCTTTTTTTTGGTTGGTTCATGGCAAATTAGGTTGATCGTAACTGTGAGTAGTATACGATGGGGATACCCGAACTTCACATCATTGCTACCCCGAAAGCCGAGCTTCGCACATGGTGGGATAGACTAGACCCGACTGGCCATGATTGGGTTCGATCCTACGTCGGACGATTACTTCCCCTTTTAGAAATAGAAACTCATTATGGTGTTGTACGAGCGTTGGCACATGTCGGTGTCCCGAGACTTGCACATTCATGTTCGGTGACCACGAGCTCACTCCAACCCTAGAAGAATACAAAGTGTTGCCATGGGAAAGCCTTTGGTGTCGGAGCTAATTGGCCCACCTGTAGGGACTGAGCACGCATCGACTTTATCCAATTTCCTTAGAGTTAAGGAGGATGATGTGAGGAAAGTTTTGAAAGCCAATCGCAAGACTTGCCCATTTTCATTCCTAAATGAGCTTTTTCAAATGCCCAATCTTTTCAAAAGAATAGGATCTTCTGTTAGCTTTCTTCGGGTTCGTGTTATTCCCACATTGTAGGAATGCTATTAACCCTTCCGTGGCATGGGTAGTTCGTGAGGTATGTATGGGAAAGAGCTTTGTTAACGCCGTCCTGACTGAAACTTTTCTTTCTCTTGCCCGTTTCAAAGAAAACAAAAACAAAACTTTTCATGCTCCTCTGAACTCTTGCAAATTTGGTTCTTCTCTCACGTTAAAGGGTTTGGTAGCCTAATGATCGTGAACGACATTTCTGACTCTAGCCACCCTATCCTAAAGTTTAAAGATAGGAAGACGTTTGCCCCCGACTATCATTATTCTGAGTGGTTAGCTTTCATGACCAACCCTGGACCCGAAGATTTCCAATGGCATGCCAAATGGCTCCGAGTTCGAGAAGCGCGGTTCGTGTGTGGGCTTCTTGGACCTATTCCTTTGTTGGGAATTACCGGAGTCACTGAGTATTACCCAACCCGAGTTGCCCGTCAGTTCCAAGAGGTTCAACAACTTCCACCGATGATTCAAGAAGACCCGCTCAGGATAGACTTCCCTGATGGATGCCAAGATCACGAAGACTCCATTACATTAGTCAAGTCGATGTGGGATATGTGCCATCCCCGGAAGCTGATATGGCCCGAAAAGGAGTTAGAAGGGCAAGAGAAGACCTATTATGCCTCGATGGAATATATCCTTCAGCACAAAATCCCAGAGAGCCTACGTCCGAGGATTCCTGACGTGCCATTAAAGACCACCCATCGAGCCGAGATCAAGCGCCTCAAAAGGAAGCTCGAAGAAGCCGAAGATCGTGCCTCGAAGTTGACCCGAGTTAGTGGGGCGGTCACAAGCGGGAGTTGTCCTCGCTAGTTAGATCGAGTCAAACGCGATATGTAATGGGCCCATGCCCACGTATGTTACAATGTTAAAGAATTTGTCTGGAGTCGCGTTATCGGGAGATAAGAGTCATGATTAGCCTCGTTGTTTAGGGGTTCTCCCTCATGTCTTTTCCTGCGTTATGTAGCAACCTTGCTTTCAATGAAACGAGCAAATTTTGGGCGATTAGATCTTTGTCATGGACCGACCGCCCAATCATTACTCTATGCTTATACATGCTTATCTATCCTTGTTTAGGTACTAGCCGATCGATTGTCTTTTACCGATCGTCGACACGGCCAAGCGGAGATCTCCAATTCGCACGCGCGCGAAAGTCAGAATGGAGAACGAGGACACCAACGTACGCATGGCCAAGATGGAGGACCAGCTGGCCCAACTCACCACAATGATGCTTGAAATAAGCCAGAAGCTCAAGGAGCCCCCTGCTGTAGCTGTCACGGGAACATCCACTCTAGTGTCAACTGAAGGCACGCACATTGCTGATCCCCCTGGGAAAGAAACTGCTGGAGAGGCTCCTTCTGTCACGCCAATTATCGTCAATCTGGATCCTCCTCCAAAGGAAAACCCAGCACCCCGTCTAAGTGAAGAGAGTGAAAAACGCTTGGCAAAGATGGAGGAGCGACTATGTGCCTTGCAAGGTTACGAGCTGAAATGAGCGATAGGCTGTCTCCATACACCAAGACTAACTTCCCGAGAACTTCCAAGAGCCCGAGTTTACAAGAAAATATGATGGAACGGGATGTCCCAAGACCCACCTCAGATATTACATGAGGAAGATGGCTCGCTACGCTGACAATGTGCCATTTCTCATACACACGTTTCAAGATAGCTTGGAAGGCATTGCCCTGACGTGGTTCATTGCGCTGGACATTGAAGAATTCACTAGTTGGGAAGATTTGACCAACGAGTTCTTGCAGCAATACCGGTTTAATACCGAGCTCGCCCCTACGAGAGAAGAATTGACCCGCGTTGAGAAGAAGAGAAATGAGTCATTTAAGGCATTTGCACAAAGGTGGAGAACCATGGCCTCACAGGTGAAGCCAGCTTTGAATGAGAGGGAGATGAAGCAACTATTCCTCAAGACATTACCCCCCGAATACTTCCAAGGATTAGTATTTTCGGGATGCCAAACCTTTTCACAGCTGGTAGATGTAGGTGAAGGAGTTGAGTGGGCACTCATCGAAGGGAAGATATCCACCAGAGGCACGAAGAAGTTCCAGGCGAGAAAAGATAAGGAAGCTGCAGTTGAGGTAGCACTTGTGCAAGAGTCATTTTACCCTAAGTCGCCCACAGCACCAACGCACAAGCCTATGGCCGTTCAAGGGAGCTCGTCACGATCATATGACAAGGGCAAGAGACCCTTTCGAAAGGAATTTTCCCCACTACCACGACCGTTGTCAAAGCTGTTGCCCATGCTTCTTGAAAAGAGGATGGTTGCAAAGGAAGTACCTAGAGACAACCCCACGAGGTTCGCCGGGTTTGATGTAACCAAGACTGCGAGTACCACATGGGAGAAAGGGGGCATGATGTAGATAGTTGCAATGCGCTAAGGTATAAAGTCCAACAGTTACTGGACAAAAACATTTTGACGTTCAATGAAGCTCAGCCTAATGTGCAACAAAACCCCCTACCGGATCATGCGGAGGGAGTGAACTCAATCTCCGAGGAGACGCAGGCAAGTCAACAGACTCTAGTTGTGAATACTTCCCAGTTGTATGAGTCCTTAGTGTTGGCAGGATACTATGGAGGTCGTCAGGATGTGACCCCGAAGGAGAAACCGAACCGCGTCCGCGCGGGATGATAGCCATGGGGGTAATTCGACGCGGAGAAGAGAAAGAGAATGTCGTATCCATGATAATCCCGTCATCATTCCACTCATCTTTTTGCAACATTACTCGTATATCTCGAGCGAAAAAGATTATGCCTGGAATTTCGAAGACCTCGGCTTTGTACGAGGAAGGGGTGATAGCTATGATAACTCCAATGGTAATTGAACTATCGGATGAGGAGACTGCCGGTGATATCGAGATGGAAGTCGCTGAACCCGTGATCGACCTTATGGTCGAGGAAATGTCGGCAATTGAAGTCACGGGAGGGAACGTAACGCCGGTCACAATTGAATTGCCACCGCGGGAGGAAGATGGAGTAATAGTGTTGGAGAGTCCTCCTAAATTCGATCCCAAAATGTACCTTGGGATTATCAAACAAATGAGGTAGACACGTCACGCGATCGGGCCGTTACGCACCGATAAAGGAATGGAAAAGAAGGTCGTGGCGAGGAGGAGGCGAAGCAATTCTTGGCCATAGTAAAATCTAGCGAGTTCAATGTGGTAGATCAACTGCGGAAGTTGCCGGCCCAAATCTCCCTCCTAGAGTTGTTGAAATCCTCCGAGAAGCACAGGGACATCTTGCTGAAGGTCCTCAATGAGGTACACGTACCCGAAACAATCAATGAAGTCCAATTGGAAGAGTTTGTCGGGGCAGTTTTACTGAAAGACCAGATTTCCTTTACGGATGAGGACCTCCCTCTCGATGGTCCTAACCATACCAAAGCACTACACATCTCGGTGAAGCATGAGAGCACTCTGGTTTGTAGAGTGTTGATCGATAATGGTTCGGCGCTTAATATATGCCCGTTGGCTACCCTCCATCGCCTAGGCATTGATCTTGGGAGAATCCGTCGGCAAGTCAAGCGTGCGGGCCTTTGACGGGATGAAGAAAGAAGTGATAGGGGAAATTGAGCTTGAGCTGTTGATTGGCCCCGTACTCTTCCAAGTCGTGTTCCAAGTGTTAGATATACCAAGCGCTTTTAATTTTCTGCTAGAGAGGCCATGGATCCACACGGCAAGCGCTGTTGCCTCTAGCCTCCATCAAAAGGTACGATTTGTGGTGGATAACAGGCTTATCACGATCCATGGAGAATCCGACTTCAAGATCTACCACGAGACGACCATCCCACATGTGGAGCCTGAGTGTACCGAGGAATCCAGCTTTCAAACCTTCGAGCTGGTATCCATGGTCCACGTGCCTGCAGGGTCTTTCACAAGGGTTCCTGAATTGTCTAAGCCGGCCATAGCTGCGGGAAAGATTATGCTAGCAAGCGGGTATAATCTTGGAGAGGGCCTTGGATCACACGGTCAAGGTGTGCGAAAACCCATCGAAGCTCGTAAAAACTTCAAAAGAAGAGGCTTGGGATATGTTGAGAAGCGGGAGGCCATAACAACCAAGGAGGCCATGGAAGGCATGGAGGCCGAGATGCCCGAGGAGCTCGAGATGGGTATAGAAACCAGAGTGAACGCGTTGCCCACACTGAAGAGGACGGGCGCTATCAAAGCCCGTTTTTCCCGTTGCTGGAGGAGACGTTTCCAGGACCCCCAAGGATGTTGTTCGAAGAAGAAGAGGATATCTATGGTGTGACTGAGCTATTTAAGGAGGACGTCATATGCACCATCCTGGCGTGCGAGGAAGCCGAGTCCTCTGAAGTCATGGCTATCCCTCCAAAGTAGGGCGGTTCTCGTTTAACCTAGTCTTTCGTTTTATGTCTTCTCCCCTGCGCGGGATCTCATAGTTTTTCTTTGTCTATTTCCTGTTTTCGTCATTTGTAACGTGAACTATAATCAGCCTCGATCTTGAGCCGTTGGTCGAGGGTGGTGTGTGTTAAAATACGGCCTTATCTTTCCTCATTCAATAAAATAGACACATGTTTTATTAAGGACATGTGGAAGCACATCAAACTAGTCCTATGATGGTCGCTGAGGCCTAGGCCTCCACATGCTCCCTTATTTGACTATTCCACAAGAACGAAGAAATCCGAGGATATGAGGACGAGTTCTTAAAATTTTTACAAAAATACTTTGAAAAACTTTTGAAAATGACATGCATTGTTTTATTGTTGACATTACTCTAACTCACATCATCGCATCTCAGGCATTACATTATGCATAATCATGATAAAGACGCATGTGACTCGGATGTGCATGAAGAAAGTCCCTCAGGTTCCGATGACATCGACAACGACGATCGGAAGGGGGTTGAGCGCGAATGGAATCGACACGAAGAATCGAAGCCGTTGACTGAAGAGCAAACAGTCACCATAAATTTGGGCGATGTAGAGAATGTCAAAGAAATAAAAATCGGGGCATGTCTCTCAGAGTCAGAAGCGGAAATGATGAATAACCTTCTGAGAGAGTATCAAGATGTGTTCGCCTGGACATATGCTGACATGCCGGGATTGGATCCTGAAATTGTGGAACATGCTTTACCAACGGATCCCAATGTGCCGCCCAAGAAGCAAAGACTTAGGAGAACTAAACCAGAGTTGTCCAAAAAGATTGAAGAAGAAGTGATGAAACTATTGAAGGTAGACTTTATCGAAGTAACTCGTTATCCTGATTGGGTAGCAAATATCGTGCCCGTAATGAAGAAAGATGGGCGAATCAGGGTGTGTGTTGACTATCGCGACTTGAATCGAGCAAGTCCTAAAGACGACTTTCCGCTCCCACATATCGATGTCTTGGTTGTGAGACGGCTGGGTTTGAGTTATTCTCCTTCATGGACGGTTTTTCCGGATATAACCAAATCCGTATGAAGGAGGAAGACAGAGCAAAACATCATTCATAACTCCTTGGGGAACTTTTTGCTATAAAGTGATGCCATTTGGTCTAAAGAATGCTGGAGCAACATATCAGAGAGCCATGGTCATATTATTCCATGACATGATGCACAAGGAAATCGAAGTATACGTCGACGACATGATTGCGAAATCGAGATGTGGTGAAGATCACGTTAAGGTCTTGCGAAGGTTATTCGAACGTCTTCAGAAGTTCAAGTTGCGCCTCAACCCCGCAAAATGCGTTTTTGGAGCGAAATCTGGGAAACTATTAGGATTCATGGTTAGTAGTAGGGGCATAAAGATTGATCCATCGAAGGTTAAAGCCATTTGCGATTTACGACCCCCGAATACCGTCAAAGAAGTCCGTAGCCTGATGGGACGACTTAATTATGTGGCGAGGTTCATTTGTCAGTTGTCTGAAACGGCAAAACCATTCTTCAAACTCATGAAAAAGAATGCAAAGATTGAGTGGAATGCCGAGTGCCAGGGTGCCTTTGAGAAGATAAAACATTATCTCACTCATTCACCAGTCTTAGTACCCCCTCTCCCTAAAATTCCCTTGATTTTGTACTTAACCATACATGATGAGTCATTAGGAGCTATGCTAGCCCAGAAAAGACCAAACGATGGGAGAGAATGCGCAATATACTACTTGAGCAAAAAATTCACTGTTTCTGAGATGAACTATACAAAAGTTGAGAGAACTTGTGTGGCTTTAATTTGGGCCTTGCACAGGCTGCGACAGTACACACTTCATCACCGAATCTTGTTGGTGACCGAAAATGATCCTATCAGGTATCTCTTAGAGAAGCCGGCGTTGGTTGGCAAGTTGGCCAAGTGGCAAATCTTAATTTCTGAGTTTGATGTTCAGAGCCTGGGACAGAAATCCGTTAAAGGTCGAGCAATAGCAGATATGTTGGCAGAAAATTCCGAGAGGTCCAAAGCATCTGATGGGGATAGTGATGTAGAAGAGCGAATTTTACTTGTATCAAGCGACAAATGGACGATGTACTTTGATGGTGCGGTTAACTTAGCCGGGTCGGGTACTGGGGCAGTTCTTATCTCCCCGAATGGACAACATTACCCCGTCGCTGCTAAATTGACGTTCCCTTGTACAAATAACATTGCTGAATACGAAGCATGCATTCTCGGCCTCCAAGCCGCCATTGATATGAAAATTCGGAAGTTGCAAGTTTATGGTGATTCAACCCTTATCATCGTACAGACTGAAGGCAAATGGCGAACACATGATTCTAAATTGATCCCGTATCATGAGTTCCTTGGAGAGTTGACGAAAGAATTCCAAGAAATATCATTCGAATACTTACCAAGGTCTCAAAAATCAGTTCGCCGATGCCCTAGCTACCTTGTCTTCGATGTTACAAGTAGCTGGAGGCTTGGACATTGAACCGTTAAGGATTGAAATCGTCAGGCGCCCGGCTTATTGCATGACAGTTGAAGAGGAACCGGACGGACAACCTTGGTATCATGACATCTTGAAGTATCTGCAGAAGGGTGAATTCCCTGAAGAAAGTGAAGCGGCAGACAGAAAACATTTGATAAAGCTGGCATCAAGATTCTTCGCTAATGGAGACGTCCTTTATAAAAGGTCCTTCGACTCAACATTGCTAAGGTGTGTTGATGCTAAAGAAGCTGACCGTTTGATGAAAGAGATACATGAAGGGGAGTGCGGCCCCCATATGAACGGACACTTCTTGGCAAGAAAGATCATGCGGCTTGGTTACTATTGGCTGACCATGGAGTCCGACTGCATTCAAGACGTACGACGGTGTCACCTAGTGCAGATTTATGGAGATAGGATAAATGCCCCTCCAAATGAACTTCATCAAATGTCTCAACCCTGGCCCTTTTCAATGTGGGGAATTGATGTGATCGGGCCCATTAATCCTAAGGCTTCAAATGGGCATCGATTTATTTTGGTGGCGATAGACTATTTTACCAAGTGGATCGAGGCCAACTCGTATGTTAATGTTCTTGCTAAGAACGTGGCAAAGTTCATTCGTCGCGACATTGTCGCTCGTTACGGGGTGCCGGAGGCGATCATTACCGACAACGGCACTAATTTGAACAACAAAGTCGTGGATGGTTTGTTTAGTGAGTTTCGAATTAAGCATTTGAACTCGTCACCGTATCGTCCTCAGATGAATGGAGCAGTGGAGGCGGCGAATAAGAACATAAAGAAAATCTTATCAAAGACTGCTGAAAATTATCGTGATTGGCACGACAGGCTCCCTTACGTGCTAATGGCATACAGAACTTCTATCCGCACC
The DNA here is from genome assembly GCA_014182405.2 of Eucalyptus sideroxylon. Lineage (NCBI taxonomy): Eukaryota > Viridiplantae > Streptophyta > Magnoliopsida > Myrtales > Myrtaceae > Eucalyptus > Eucalyptus sideroxylon. Next base: position 20,919,213 of record CM024557.2, on the reverse strand, counting down.
TCCACAGGGGCAACTCCTTTCTCACTCGTGTACGGGATGGAAGCAGTCTTGCCTGTTGAAATTGAAATCCCTTCTTTAAGGGTCCTTTCCCAATCTACGCTTGATGAGATTGAATGGATGCAACAGAGGCATGAGCAGTTAAACATGATCGATGAGAAGAGATTGCAAGCTATGTGTCATGGTCAGTGCTATCAAAGACGAGTCGCAAAAACCTTCAATCGAAAAGTGCGTCCCAAACACTTCGAAGTCGACGACCTAGTGTTGAGGAAGGTGCTTCCGATCATACCAGATCCTCGTGGAAAATTCACCCCGAACTACGAAGGGCCATATATCATTAAGAAGATTCTTTCTGGTGGTGCCATGATTTTAGTTGAAATGGATGGCGGTGAATTGCCTAGACCTGTAAATGCTGATGCAATCAAGAAGTATTTTCCATGAATGAAATCAAGGCCGAGGGGTCACTTCATGCACAATTCAAGTAGCATCATGCATAGCATTGTAGATATTGTGCATATGTTGCATACGTGCATATCTGTTTGTGTTTCAGGCACCCTACCGTCTAATGAGGAAATGGCAAGGGAAAGAACTGACTCAACAATCCATCAAGTTGTCGCGCAACAGGTTGAATGTCTCTTTTGAGACGTAAGTCGAGACAATAAAAAGGACAAAAACAAAAAATGCATGACATGATTCGCATGACTTATTCTCCGGTGTCACTATGCACGCTTCGCGCCTCGTGACCCTCAAGAAAAATGGCTCATAAAAATGACTTTATTCGGGCAAAAGAGTGAAATGGAAATGTTAACCATGCCAAACAAGAAGTGCTTAGGATGAAGAAAGGCAAGCTCATTTCCAAACACGTCCTTCAAACACTTTTGAGAGTTGAGTGAAAAGAGACCCTCTCTTAGGACGAATGATTCATTCGCATTGAGCACAAAGATCGAAATGATAAAGGTGTTTCCTTCATCAATCCCAAGCATTGCACTGATCTCTGGTTACCCCTTTGGGCTGAAAAAAAAATGATCCTTCAAAGTACCCCTATCGAGAATGACCCTACATTGGGGCAACATAAGAGGTTACGGTCGTCTTGTAAAACGAAAGGTTGAGAAAGATTATATTACTTTCACTCACATCAATCTTCTTGTGGTAGCTTCAGAGGAATTCTCATCGGAGCTTGGCTCATCCCAACATGAAGAAGAGCATTTCCTTCTCTACCCAAACACGATACCCATTGCTATAACCAATTTGGGCCGATTATTCATTTATGAATCCCGAGCGATGATCATCTCCCTTCATTGGGCAAGGCATAAGAATTGACCAAATATAATTGACAATCACAAGGAAATGTGAAAAGCATCTCGAAAGTCATAAGTGCTACAAAAGTTCAAAAAGCAAAACGTTTGACAAACTATGGGGCATGAAAAAGCAGTGTGCCTGGTAAAAGCAAGGCCAATGCCCGTCAAGAAAAAGAGCCAAAGGGTTATATCTTATGTGAAAGAAAAATTATCAAAATCCAAGTGCCGGTGAAAAAGAAAAATCATCATCGCAAAGGGCAAAGGAAATTAGATAAAGGAGCAAAGCTCTCATGTAGAAATGATTAGTCAAGGGACTTTCGAGATGTGTAGCGTTTCAAAAGCCAAATGCCTTCGAAAGGTCGAGTGACTCGGTCATGATGCTATGATGATCACTGACTCTTAAAAACCCCCATTGAGAATTTTAAGCCTTTCAAGCCTTTCCCGAGCCAACATTATAACCCTCTTCCGAAGTCTCTTATGATTGGGATGGTTTGAGTGAAAGTGAGAATGCCACAAAGAAGCTATTGCTTGAAGAAGTGGAAGTAATCTTATCTTGTCTTATCTTTCAAGTTCTCGACTTGTAAACCCCACGAAGATAGCAACAAGTGTTCCCCTATGCGCCTCAAAACAATCATTCCTTTGTGTAAGCCCTAACTGAGCTTATATTGCGGTCCTTTCAAAAGACCTTTTTGATTGATCAGGTTGTGCTCATTGCGAATGTTTTTGAAAGCCTTTGATATGGGTTATGTGAGATACCCTCAGCAATCAGTTATTCAAGCGGTCATTCTATCGAGAGCGTGTGAGAAGCCCTTTCTAACTAAGAAGCTTTAGTTTGGCATGTTTAATGAGTCTTTTTTACATGAGTCCTAGTCATTCTGATAAGAACTTGACTCCTAGAGAATTTGATGATTAATGATATATCCCTGAGCAAGATGACAGTTTTGTGCCACGTGATGTTGATTGACATTGAATGTTTTTCTAAAGCAGTCGGACTTAGCTTGATTAGCTTGTTCAATTAATGCTACAATATTGCCAATATATCTCTTGATGACGTCCCTAATGACATTTGCTAAAGCTGAGTTTGACAGGATTCTTCAGTGAAGCCATGTAGTTACAAGGAGTTAGCTGGCACATCCCTAAAACCCAAAGGTATGGTTAACCTTAAACCAAGTCATCCCCAAAGGTTCATGGGTTTTCCTCAAACCATGTATTTTCAACCTGGTCGAAACCCGTTGTTACACGGTGAGATTTCAGTCCATCTCCTCCTTCCCATGACACGGTGTGCTCTGTAGCCCGGTGAGCTTCTGTAGCCCGGAGAGCTTTGTAGCCCGGAGTCCTCCTTCCCATGACACGGTGTGCTCAGAGCCGGTGAGCTTACGTAGCCGGAGAGCTTTGTAGCCCGAAGTCCTCCTTCTTATGACACGGTGAGCTTTGTAGCCCGGAGAGCTTTTGTAGCCCGGAGAGCTTTGTAGCCCGAAGTCCTTCTTCTTATGACACGGTGTGCTTTGTAGCCCGGAGAGCTTTTGTAGCCCGGAGAGCTTCGTAGCCCGGAGTCTTTCTTCCTATGACTCGGAGAGTTTTATATCCCAGGGTCTTCATCTCTTCTTATGACTCGGAGAGTTTCTGTATCCCGGAGTCTTCCTCTTATCGACAAGACACACATCCATAATTATGAGTCCTTTTTGTCGACCTGATACATGCCTGTGCACTCAGGGTCCCTCTACCATTGAAATAAATTAGGTGTCTTCTGTCTTTGAATGCAACATCTTCGAGGCTACATTCAAAGAGGGGCAGCTGTTGACACCTATTTTTACAAAAAATCAATCAATCAAAAAGTCAAAAAAAAATCAAGAAATTAAAAAAAAAAAAAAAAAGAAAAGGAGACAACAACAACCCAACCCCCCTTTTCCCTTTCAGCCCACGAGCAAGGGTCTTCTTCCCTCTGTGTCGGTCTTCAAAGACCTGCAAAAAGAAAGAAACGAACAGGAGGAAGCTGAAGAAGGATCTCGCAGAAGATCAACAAGCTGCGATTTCAGAAAAATGGAAGCGATGACACACGACTGCAACATGGCCATGCCTGCGATTGTCAAAACCCAAAAGAACTTGCTGCCATCTTAGCCGAAAATACCATAAACTCGCCCCCAAGAACCGAAATAGCCGTAGGCACATACACGGGCAGGGAGAGGAGGCTGATTAGCGACAGTCTTGAGATGGAGATGGAAGGAAAAGGCAGCTGGCTTCGCTGGCCATCCGGAACCGCTCTAGAGGGATGCCAAAAGGGGAGCAACCTACATCAGATTTAAAAAGACGGGGGAGGGCCTTTGAAAAGAGAAAGGGACACCAAAGAGTGAGCAGGAGAGAGGGATAGAGGACCAAGGAGAGAGCGTTTTGCCGTCGCCGGGAGTACGCCCTTTGCTCGCCATCCGAACCGGGTAGGCTTCCCGTTTCACTTCGAGGTCTCGGGCCGGAGCTCGCGGCCGACCCGTTCACGCGAGCTTTGGCTTCATCGATCCTCCATGAAAGCTCATAGATGTCTCAGTGTATGTTGATAGACGTCCAAGCTTGTGCTTGAGTTTATACCAGTCCGAAGATCTTTCTTTTCTGTTGTGTATGCTAACCGGTTGATGAAATGTTTGAAAGAGACTTGAGTCTCGTGAGTACGTTGTGGCTGAAAATATTTGCTGTGTTCGCATCTGTTCGAGTGCGGTATACGTCCCTTAGCGGATTTTGAGTGTTGCTTGTGCATGTTGTGTCGATCTTTACTCGGATTCGAGCCTCGAGTGAGCCCGTAAGTTTATTTTTAGTTGCTGCACGCCCAACGTTTGACAGAATATCCCAAAGAGAACTGAAAAAAAACTTGCGTTCAAACCCGGTCTAATTCGCGCTTGTATATATATACGTTGGACCGTGTTTGTCTCTTATGTTTTCATCGCAATCTCATGCAATTTCCGTGAAGTGATCATGTGCGTTAGAGCTTGGGGTGTTTGCATCCGAAAATGGTGTATCAACTCTCGGAGTTAGATGGCCGGCGTTGATTTGCGACGGTTGGGGTGGTTTGGTGCTAGAAAGGATGCTAAGTGCTTTGGTTATTGTTGTTGTTCGAATTAGTTTTGGTAAAGGAGCTCCGGTGAGGAAGTCGCAGGATTGGCGTTAGCTTTAGGAAGGAGAAGATGCAGTAGAATAACCGAAACAGGGAAAAGGGCAAAAAGAATTAAAAAATAAGAACAAAGAAAAGAGGAGAACCAGCAAATAAAAAAAGAACGAAAGAGGAAAACCCCAAAAAAAGGAAAGAAAGGCAATGGATGGGGATGTTCGGTGAAAGGGCCAGAAGGGAAGAAAGAAAGAATAAAAAAACAAAGAAACAAAAAAGATCAATCAAAAGAAAGAAAAGAAAAGCAAAATGAAAAGTAGAAAAAAACTATAAAATGAAAAGTGGGCATCGGGAATGGCTGTTGAACAGGAGGTGCAGGAAAAGAACACAGTACGACGCAGTGGGAAAAGACAAAAGGAAGAATTTTTTTTTTTTTTTTTTTTTTTAAACATAAAAAAAATTAATTAAAAAATTGAAAAATCGAAAAATGATATATTTTTTATCCAAAAGGGCGGATTCGGTTTTGGGTCGGGTCAATGGCCGGATCGGATCTACCCGCTCCGAACCCCTTACCCGATTATAATAATATTAAAGATAAAAAATATATCAAAAATTTCAAGAATTCAAAAATTTTCAAAAAAATCAAAAAAAAAAATTCAAAAAAATTTCCGAAAATTCAAAAACTCAGAGAGCATTAAAAAATTCGACCTTTTTCTTAATTGAAAATTTTTTTAAAAAAATTTAAAAATATATTTTTATTTAAAAAATTATTAAAAAATTAAAAATTTCCAAAAAAAAAAAAAAAAAAAACGTAGGGTTTGGTTAGGAATTGTTGCGTCTTGCCTTTTAGTGCAATTGCGCCTTTCTTTTCTTGTACCTTGATTTTATTGCATGTTTAATTTGCATATTCGATTACGTTTGTGGATGTTTAATCGCATGTGCTTAATTTTACAGCAATTAGGATCTTGGTAGCTATGATTATCATATTAATGATTGCGCGCCTGCATGATCACCTCACATGTTAGTGGATAAGTATAAAATTAATTCAAACTACTTGCCAAAAAATCATTTTGTTAAAATAAACAAGATTAGGTACCGAAAGGGCACTAATTGGTTAATTAGTGTAATCAAGTCCCCGAACCTAGATTCTCTGGTTGCGTAGGAAGTAAGGCACGCTCCCATGCTTTACTTGGTTTCTAGCCGACCCCAATAGGCTAGTGGCGACTCCTTTGTGCAAAATCCATGAAAAATATCCCAACGCCACGCGGGGTATGGGCTTGGGAGAGCTTGCGCCTAATCATTGGGCTTTAGACCCGTTCTTTAGGCAATACCCCTAAACCTGCTCCCTCCCCCCGAGGGTAGGTCGCGACAACTACTTTGAGCTGTCAAATAAGACAAGCTGCAGACCATGATAAACAACAGACCGTTCGCTTCCCTGCTTACAATCATCGAATCGTTTAAGGAATCATAAATCCTGCAGGAAGTTTAGAAAATAAGTGACAACACCTAGGGTTTGCTTAAAACAACGGCAGAATTGTAATTTTGCTCGGAGAGGCTGTCCCCTCATTAAGGGCATGTCAGACGTTGCAATCTCTTTCATTATTGCAGTGCTTTTCCTATATCTAGGCAAAGGACAAACCGTACTTTCCCCACATATGGGACACACAGGCTGCGTTTGGATGGGCATTTAGAAAGCCCATCCACCCCCAAAGCCCCTTCAGCCAAAGAGAATGTGTTTGGCAACCTCCCCAAGGAGCTTTCAAATGAAAGCGGGGTCCTTGGAAATCTTTGAAAGCCCAAAGGCGATAGGGCTTTGGGCTTTCAGCATTCGGTAGAATGCTGAAAACATATTTTTCCTTCCTAAATTACCCTCGTTGATTTTTCTTATTTCCGTTATTACCCTTTTTATTTATTTATTTTTAAATGTAAAGGAGCAACCCTTCGCCGGATCGGCGAAGGGCGCGGCCGCCGGGCGAGCCAAATCCGGGCGCCGGCGGCCGTCGGCGAGGTCGCCCGAGGCCGGGCGACCTCCGGCGAGGGTCGCGCGACCCGGCCCGAGGGCCGCCGGAGGTCGCCCGACCTCGGGCGACCCTCGGCGAGGGTCGCGCGACCCGCCGAGGGCCGCCGGAGGTCGCTCGACCCAAGGGCCGCGCGACCCGGGCGACCGCCGCCCGGGTCTCGCGCGGCCCCGGTCGCGCGACCCCGCGAGACCCCGAGCCGTCGCGGCGTCGCCCGGGTCTCGCGGCCCTCGGGTCGAGCGACGGGGTCGCCCGACCTCGGGCGACCTCCGGCGGCCCTCGGCTGGGTCGCGTGACCCTCGCCGGAGGTCGCCCGGCCTCGGGCGACCTCACCGACGGCCACCGGGCGCCGAGATCGGCTCGCCGGCGGCCGCAGCCTTTCGCCGGTCCGGCGAAGGGTTTATCTGAATTTTCAAAAAAAAAAAAAAAAAAAGAAAAAATAATACCCATCAAAGCCCCCTTGCAAAAGTTTATTTTACCAAACACACATCCAGCTCAAAGTCCATTTGCAAAATTTTTTTACCAAACACAACCGCATTTTCCCAAAATAGCTTTGGGCTTTCAGCATTTGCATTGGACTCAAAGCCCATTGCAAATGCTGAACCAAACGCAGCCACAGACTTCCATTTTTTACGGAATGAAGGGTGGACAAAAGTGGAAGTAATTATCTTGTCTATTCTCGAAAATAAGCGGATGGTCCAATAACGTCTCGCCATCAACGCCAGTACCAGCTCTACCTTTTTTAAGATTTGAAAGCATCCGTGGGTGAGTAAATTTAATGATCAATTTGTTGCAGTCGCAATATTACTGCATACTGCGTCATATGAACATGAAGAGATTTCCAGCCTTTTGAAATGCCGATAAGGTTGCAGTGACGAATTTAGACATCATGGATGAACTGAGGAGTTATACTGTAAATCAAGTACTTATTAAAGTGATATTGCCCCTATTAGAGAATATTCCATGCACATCTCTATTTATTTTTGTTGATAATATTACTTGAGTTTGAGCTCCTAAAAGAAGCCCAAATCCAAGTAAGTTTTTTATTTTTTATTTTTTGGGTGAAGAGTATCCAAGAATAGTTTTTGATAAGGACAATCAATTGTATGGCTTGTTCATAAATTACATGTCAAGTGTTCGAAGTCATGAAAGTCTTGTGTTAATATTTAGTGAATTCATTTGTATGATTGAAAAATTATTTGTGAGGAATTGTGAGAACTAAACACTATATAAATTGTTTGAGGTAATTAAGGACTAAGAAATACTAGAAGTATTTTACAAATTTTAAGTGTGCTTGTTATCTCCGTTGTATCGCTTCATCTATAAGGGAATTCTATGCTACTCTTCCCATATAGTAGGTCTCATCGAACCAACTACGTAAAATCTAGTGTTCGAGTTATATCTTTGTTTTGATTATTACATCATTGGATCGCTTATTTTTTGCAACGATTAGTATTAGAGCTAGGCTTGACTAAGTTGAAGCCAATTGATGATGATAGAAGAAGGAAAACGGATCATCTTAGTTTTTTCTCAAGGTATGAAATTAGTTCAACGAGCTTATTTTGTTTGTTTGTTTGCATGTTAAGTACGGGGCTTCAGATGATTTATATCCTTGAGCACCATCATGAAAATTCAAAACTAGATTCTTAACTAACATTTTCTCTTCTGGCACGGTAGGATTCTGATCGCCATAATTCTTCTTCTTTGGTCGGCCAACTTTCACGTCATGTTTCTTGAGAACTTGTGTCCTTCACCGCCATTCGAGACAAACCAGAAACTTTTGATGCAAATGAAGGGTTTTAACTATTGAAAAAGGTTCTACTTACGGTACGGTGAAACATCAAACGAGTATTTCCTCGAATGTTAAAAATCACAGTAGATATTCTGAAAATCTTGTCATGTTTGCATGTTGGACGTTTTATTCGAAACGTAATATATAGCAAATCTCGGAAGGATTCATAGTCACCGTTGATGTTCTAGAGTCATTATTCTCCCTTGTACGCAGTCATACGGACCACAAGCGTACGAAGGGATCACGTGCAGAAAAGCAGTACACACACCACTTGGTTCTCCCATGTCCGTATTCATACAAACCCCAATCATATGAAGGCAACACATGCATAAGTAATATCCAAGGGCCCGGCAAGATCCTATCACACCGGCCAGTCCCAGATGCTTTCTGCATCGAAGGAGAGTCCACTCCAACAATCCAACCATGCCTCCGTCGTCTCCAAACGCAGCTCAAAGTCATCATCGATCCAGGGGCTTCTGTTTGGAGGCACGTCGTGGACGCGCGGCTCTCGGGACTCATTCAGCTCCCTATAGGCTTCGACCCCCAAGGAAGAGAAGTTCTTGGAGATGGTCCGAGGGCGAGGCCTTATGACTTCAACTTTTACCAAATCTTGGGGTTTCTCGTTCTCCGGTTTCTCGTTCTCCGGCTTCCCTTGGCAAGTCATCAATTTCCGTAGATGGGTATTCCAATAGTTCTTCACGTCATTCGCAGTTCGACCCGGGAGTCTCCCAGCAATTAGGGACCACCTGCATCAATAATTCCGACTAAACAAAATGTTAAATTATGAGGAAAGATATCAAAAATAATTTTCATACGATGCTCACTTAAGTGTCATAACTTTTTTTTTACCACAAAATTGCTGTAATTTCTCAAAAATGTTTATTTGAGTATTGAAACTTTTGACTGATTGTTTGCATGCCATAACTTCTTAAAAACATTCACCCAAATACCCAAAGTCTAATATGGCATGACACTTGTGATGAATATTTTTAGAAAATTATAACACTCAAGTGATTCATAAATAAATGAATCAATCCAAAGTAGTGATTTCTTTTTGTTTCCATAAGTGTTCAATCTTGCCCTTAGGGTTTCCATCGTAGGAATGGCCAATTGATGTCGATAGCCAAGGAATGGGAATTTTCATAAGCTCTCTCCAATCTACGAAGTGTTATAAGTGAGTTGCGAACAATTAGTTTCTTTCTCTTCTAATATAATTGAAGTATGCACCATTAACACCTTTATGTTAAATTCTATAAATTTCCGTTGATTCACCTATTATTACTTTTAAATGTGGAAAAATGGCCCTTCAGAGCCATAACTAATCAATAAGTTGGTGCCTGATTTGAATCCATATCAAATGCAACTATGCTAGTGGAGTTGATTAAATGACTAAGATTTAGGGTCTGTTGGGTAAACTAAAAATTTTAAGTGCCAAATCTTAAGTGTTAATAATCTTTAATAATGGAAATGGAATTAATATTTGTTTTTATGATAATTAAAAATTGACAGCTGAATGTCATTAATCTCTTACCAACATAGAAAAAGGAGGACTGTTGTTAGGTTAAATCAGTATATTTAGCAAGATTCGGATTTTCATAAATTGATTTTCTATTGATTGAATTTAAGTAATCACCTACTGAGCATGCGGCCCATCATGCTTTGCCTCCCTATCCAAAGATATAGTTATTTTAATTGCTAGATGATGTTTAATTCCAGCTCTCTCGTTCTTTTTTTGGCCCAAAGAATGAAATGCATGTTTGTGATCGAATTCAAGCTTCTGTTGTTCAGTCTACCTTTCTTTGGACTACATAAACAGAATCGACATCATACGAATAATCTCTGAGTTTCTTGTACCTGTAACCATGATCGGGAGTGACTAGATCTAAGAACAATACATGAACAACCATGCAGTTAGTAAGCAATCCCTCCCGAAGTCGACGACGGCTAATGAGAACCATTACTGGTACTCAGTTAATGTTGTCTGAAGAAATAGGTAGGGAGAGCTAGAGAGAGACTCTATCTTCACATGTGAGCAAGTGTCGAAGAATGTGCGATATGTACTAGGGTTCACAGTCATGTATATTGCTAGAAATGAAAGCTCGGGTTAGTGATTTTATATTATACACTCATCATTAAACTTTATAAAATACCACTAGATTGTGCAAAGATATAGAACAAAAAAAAAAGACACAATGACTTGCAGCAAATTCTAGATTTTTGGCTTCACCTACAACCTACCATACATGTCCTAAAATTTACAATCAGACCGATTTCCACTGATTAGGTTCTCATGTTGCCAGTTATACCATATAGCCATGATCACCCCTAATATATACTAAACAGTATCTAGACGGTTGGATTTAAAGGGTCGTGTTTCACTGGTTAGATCAATAACCGAACGACATGAGCTGTAGTCGGCAACTTTCGTCTCTCTCATGCGTGTGGCCCATATTTACAGTAGGTTATTCATTGAACAATTCCGAAATAGTGACTCTTGTATGGACTTTATCGGGGTCGTATCAGCCTGTCCCATCAAGCGGTTGCCATCGGAGACAAGGTGCACTACAAATGGCTATGCCTATGCAGGAGTGACGTTGTCCAAACATATAGTCCAAACATATACCAAAGTTGGACACTCGTCCCTTTCCAAGTAGGGTAATCGTACAAAAAAATCAAAGGGAAAATTACTAAAAAATTGTTAAATTTATTGCACTTATATTAATTCAATTCTAAATCTTTCAATTGGACCAATTTAATCATGGACCTTCAATTTTGCCAATTTTACCTTAAAACTTTTAATGAATTGTCAAACTTTTTGATGATTTATCAAGTTAGTCTAATTGAACAAATTTACTTGGAAATCATTGATGTGACAATCTAGTCAGTGTCGATTGTCTTATATGATACAGCTGGCATTGATGTAGATAACTTTTTGTTTTTTTTAATTGTTTATTACTTTCTTCTTTTCTTTTCGCTCAACCCAAGGTTGGCGAGGGCTAACAACCATCACCTAATCTAGACGGGGGAATTGTGGCCCTCACCAGTCACAGGCAAAGGCCGCAATGCCCTCGCCCAAATTAAGGTGAGGGCCATGACCCTAGCCCACTAGCCGGCAACGGAGTCGTTGCCCTCGCTTGGATTTGGGCAAGGGTTGACGCCCTCACTTGTGGCCGACAAAGATACTAAGGCCATGGGTGAGGGCCTCGATGCCTTGTCTCAACTAGGTGAGTATCGCCAATAAGGATCAGCCGGCAACTAACCCAGTGTTAGGAAAATAAAGAAAAGAAGAAATTATAAGAAAATAAATATTTTTAAAAAATTGCTTATATTAATAGTGGCTCTATCATGTAAAATGACCAGTATTGACTAGATTGCCACATCAACGATTTTCGACCAAAATTTGTTGCAATGACTAAATTGAGAAATTGTTGAAAGTTTTATGATTAAATTAACAAAATTAAAAGATGTAGGACTGATTTGATAACACGTCAAAGGTTTAGCACTAGATTGGCCAAATTAAAAGGTTCAAGACTGAATTGGCACAATTATAATAGGTTTAAGTTTTTTTTTTTTTTTTTTTAACTTTTCCTAAAATAAAATAACCTAATCCTTAACACATTTATACATGCGGTCGTCATTTTTTTCGATCAATGCAAACCCTAATCAATTTTGGAGAAGGAAGAGGGAGAGGCTGTTGTGAATTATGCAGGTAGGCTCAACACCATATAAGTAACTATTAAAACAGACAAATGCACTTCACATGTGACCTTTTCTTAGCATGTACTCACCTGTTCCCAAGAAGTTTGTGAAGCCTGATGATCATATCGACCTCATCATCTTGGAATTTCCCTCTCTTAATGTTGGGCTTCAGATAGTTCAACCACCTCAATCTGCAGCTCTTCCTGCACCTATTCAAACCTACAAGCTCAAGAAAATACAAACATGAACTTAGCGATCTTCCTCTCTCTCTCTCTCTCTCTCTCTCTCTCTCTCTCTCTCTCTCTCTCTCTCTCTCTGCGCGCATGTGTAAACATAGTATAGAGATGCTCTTAGTGCAAATCAATCCATTGACATGAGTAAAATATCTATACATCTCCCCTTTTTGTCTAATTTTAAAAAATCAATGAAATATCATTGGAGAGCACGAGAAGTTTCACTTAAAGAAGTCAAATCTAATCCGACTTGATACCACTATCTCAAAACTAACCAAAGACACGTCCACCCATTTTAACGAAATAAAAACTTTTCACTAAAGTGAGTATCTCAACGATGACACAAATATTTGACAAAAATAAAATTGATGACACGAGATGATTTGACATAGGCAAATCCAAGTGGATTACACAGATGGGGATGCAACAAGAAAACAATGATCCCCATCATCAAATAAATTTACGCGCGCACAAGTACATGCAAATCAAAAAACAAGAATAACCTTCACATACAATGATACAATACCTGCTCTCTGTGGAACTCGATGCCACTCTCCTTCTCCGTATCTCTGGACACAGCTCCTCAAGAAAACATCTTCCTCTTCCGTCCACGAACCTTTCCTCAATTCGAACGACGATCCTTTCTGCATCTCTCTTCCCTCTCCCGCTCTCTCTCTCTCTCTCTCTCTCTCTCTCTCTCTCTCTCTCTCTCTCTGAGGCTTTTCATGAACAGTTTGCAGATTACGTTTTTAAGCACTCTCGAAGTCCTACGTTGTCATCGGTGCTTTTAGGAGCCACGTGCCCCTTCATTTTCCACAAAAAACGAAGATCTACATCGGTTGTCAAATACCGCGAGAGATTGCAACTACTCTAATTGTCGATTATTCCTATACGCAACAGTACAAATGGATCTCCCACGTTCAATATGATTCTTTCCGCGTGGTTCCGACCTTTCAGTCTGCAGGGTCGAATCTTGGAATGAGGATCTTTTCATAGAGCTAGAAAAAACAAGGGGGACTTCGAACGATTTAGAAAAATCATATTTCTTTTGCAATGAAAAGAAAGATAGCGAGTATGGTACTTACTGGTCCAGCGTCCAGACATTATCGCGGACCACCATTTGTATGGATTTTTTCGTAACTTCCATTCTTTTAACTAACATTCTCATTAACCAACACTAAATATCAAAATTCGCTGTTTTGCATATATATAAAATGGGTAAAGTACGCACGAGACCGAGTTGCCTATTACGCTCACGCACGACTTGCTTTGGTGTCACTTTGGCAAACCTCTTTTTCTTCTATATGAGGGCTATTGATTTTGGCCAAAGTGTCTTATTAGTGTCCTTCCTCTTGTAAAAGTACCTTGCACAATAACGCGGTCCTTTATGCCTAGTGGTCCTAAGTGTGCTTGTATCATTGTAATAATGTGTTTATACCGTTACAATATTACCCTTGGCTTGGTCTATATAAAGGTTACTTCTGTAAGAAGTTAGAACAAGATTAGTGTTTGGAAAATCTCTTTTATATGCAATTCCTTAATGGCCTTCTCAACGCTTTCTCTTCTTCCTCGAACTCTAATGTTAGTAAGAAGCTTAGGTTTCTACTGTTAGTTCAATACGATAAGTTAGTTCCACAAATATAATCTTCATTCGCCACTCTATGGATCTAGTGAATTAGAAAGTTTCCGAAACTTTGAGAGCCTTGTAATATAGATAATCATTTATGAAGATTAAGAAGCAGTTCCATTGAAAGGCTGAGAGAAGGGCCATGTGTTGTGAGATAGCATAAGCATCTCAAGAATCATTAGCTTATGCTGTAGCCCCATCATGGTATCAAAGACAGCTTCATTTAGGTTGGGCTAAGATTATAACTCTGTGAATTAAAATGTGTCTATACTAAGAGAAAGATCCATTTCATCATGACTGAATCTATGGAAAATACCACCCCTCTATGTGTCAGTGCCCTTGTTATTTAGACTCTCCAATTCCATTATGTAAATCAAACTCCTCTAAGATTGATTATTTTTTATGAGGTTTTCTACCTCAATGAAGATGAGAAGATTACCACTTCTCAACTTTCTCTTGAAATCCTAATTCCCCCCTTTGACAAGCCTACTTCCTTCTCTCCCATCAAATCCATTAAAAAAAAAAAAAAAATGATCCACCACACTCCAAAGGAAGTAATTTTTTTTTTTGATGATCGAGAAACCGCTGGAGATCACCCTTCGGGAATCACACGACCCTCCTGTGATTGGTAATACCATCGGGCCTCGCCGCAAGCCGCTATTTAGACGTAAAACCTCGAGGGAGGCTAGCACAGAATCCCAACACCAGGACCCCTCTACTTAAGACACTTTAGCAATAAAGAGGGTTTGAACTCTCGACCCCAGCGATAAGGGAGAGAATACACACCAACTACGTTGCCTGTGGTTGGGTAGGAAGTTAAAAAATTCAGCGAACCAATACCTTTTTTTTTTTAATCAAAAACCAATATCTCATTTCAACCTGTAAAATCATGTCTCAAATTTAAGCCTATCAATTAAACATGACCCATAACATGCAAATAAATGAGGTCCAAGTTGGACCTTCTTCAAATCTTAGAGTTGGTTATTTTTCCTGCGAATGTTAATTCTATCTACTTGCGTAGAAGAAAGAAGCATTATAAGGGTTCTAACGTTAATTTCTTGAACCGTGACAAACTGCTAATGGGTTTCATTTAAGTTTGGGCGTAGAAGAGAGACTTGCTCTTCAGTCACAAAACATGTGAGAGATATGTTTCTATTGAAAATAAATGAGATGGTATATTTTTTATGAGGTGGCAGCAGAGACGACAACTCCCATCAGACGCCTTAGACATTTAGACCATGACATTTATTGAAGAGGGTCCACCAGCAAGGATGGAGACCCCTTACTTTGGTACTATGAAAGGAGTATAGCTCTCAGAAGACACGGAGAGGACATCCATTGACGTTTATAGGAAAAGTCCGAATCATTATTTTATTGGAGTGGTCTCCTGGTCATTATTTATCCAACCAGAAGGGACTCCCTCTTTGGCGGATCGGGAGATTTGTGCAGAAAACACCGTGGACATAAGGTGTAATTTTGAAATTAAAAAAAAATTCTCGAGTCTATGCGAGATTATTATGGGGTAATTCTTTGAGTAATTAGTAAATTATTTATATTTATTTTTTTCTAGGATCAAATCATATAAATCTCTTGTATCTTTTACCTTCTTTGATTAATTAGTGAATTAATCGGGAGATTTGTGCTAAATACACTGTGGACATTAGGTGTAATTTTAAAATTAAAAAAAAAATACTTGAGCTTATGAGAGATTATTATTGTGTAATTCTTTGATTAATTAGTAAATCTCTTTTATCTTTTATTATTTCTCCTTTTATATCTATCTTGATTTTTGTCGCTCATGATATTAAAATTTTGGTAGCTTCCACATTTAAATATTTCAACAATTGGAATTCGAGCTGAGGTTTTGCAATTATGTTTGGAGGGAAAGTAGAAATTGAGAAATTTAACCAAAGGAATAACTTTGGGTTGTGGAGCACTAATATACGTGTGCTATTAACAACCTAAGGTTTAGCCAAGGCATTGGATGGTAATGATAAGTTGTTGAAAGCAATGAAACATACCATTAAAAATGAGCAAATGGAGAGGGCAAAGAGTATAATCTTGTTGAACCTATAGGATGAGGTATAAATAGAGGTGGCTAAAGAGAAACATGCTGCATATTTATGGGTAAAACTTCAAGCCCTCCATGTAACAAACGGTTTGAATAATCGCCAATATTTGTTGAAGATGATTGTTAGTTCCAATATGCTAAAGATACATCTATCAGAGTTCACTTAAATGAGTTTAACAAACTAATGATGGATCTGAAAAACGTTAGTGAGATCCCAATTGATGAAAATAAGGCATGACATTGTTAGCGTATCCACCAAAGTTATGGGAGCATTTTACCAACTCACTATTATAAGGGCATACTATGATTACCACGAAAAAGTTTTGTGTTGTTCTCTAAAGAGTGATAGAGAGAGTTGCGTGATGACAATCTAGAGTATGATGTAACATGAGAGCCGATGATTGGAGGTAGAGATACACATTGGACGCCTAGCAATAGAGGTAAAAGCATATCAAAGTTGCAACACAGAAAGTGCAAGGGTTGCGTGAAGTATTTCAAGTATTATAAGGATTATCCAAAGTTAAGAAATAAAGGCGGAGAGCAAGATTCCTAAAGCAGTGAGACAAACGTAGCCAAGGAGAGCATTTGTGACTAGTTCGTTAGGAGACAAGTAGGTGCTAGATTTTGTGTGCTCCTATCACATGACTCCTCATAGGAACTAACTCCCTACTTACAATACTACAAATGGTGATGAGAGTTCTTATGGGGAACGCCATAGCTTGCTAGGTTGTTTGAAGTTCGAATTTGAATGTATAGGCGTAGATTGCACACTAATAGATGTGAGGCATGTATCGAAACTCAAGAAGATGAGTAGGTACTAGATTATGTGAGTTCCGGTCACATGACTCCTCATAGGAACTAACTCACTACTTACAATACTACAGATGGTAGTTGAGTTCTTACGGGGAACAACACAGCTTGTTCATTTATGGGAATAGGGATAGTCTGAATTCGGGTGTATAATGGCATAGAGCACACATTGATGGATGTGAGGAATGTAATGGAGCTCAAGAGGAACCTTATTTCTCTACGGATACCCGATTACATTGGTGCAAGTATACTACTAAGGGTGGAGTGTTAAAGATCTCTTGAGGTACCATAATAATGATGAATGGAAAAAAAAGGTGATTTTCTTTCATTTACTGGAAAAAAGTTGTGACAGGTTCTGGTGAAATTTCATCAAGTGAGTCAAACAAAATTGACTCAATTATAGCATATGCGGTTGGGTACATGAATGATACAGGTGTGATAATGCTGAGTGAAGGGGGTTGTTGAAAGGTCATAAGACAAGGAAGCTGGATTTATGAGAGCAGTACATCTTTGAGAAGTAGCATAGGATAAAATTCAGTACAACTAATCATTCAACTAAGCAACCAATTCAAACATTCGGCTGTACTGTTTTATTTTAAAGGAGGTGCCCAATAAATGTTGACATTCATCGACATTTTTTCAAAAAGGTTCGGGTATACTTCCTAAATCATAAATTTGATTTGCTCAATCAATTTAAGAAATTTAAGAAATTGATTAAAAAATAGTCAAGTAGATAGATCAAGTACCTAAGCAATGGCATGGATTTCGATGGTAATAATTTTACCAAATTTTGTTAGAAAGGAGATCGTGAGACACCACACAATTCCCGAAACATCATAGTAGAATGGTGTTGTCGAACAGAAGAGCATAGTCTACTTGAGCACGCTTGGTGCATACTTTTGCATGCATGACAGATAAGTAATTTTGGGACAAAGTGATAAACATGATCTATTATCTAGTTAATCAATCTCTATCATCTACTACCGAGTTAGAGACTCCTAAGGAAGCATGGTTGATGAAACCTATTAACTGAATTGCACGTATTAAGATTTCTTGCATATGCTCATACAAGTGATGGTAAGCTTGAGTAGAGGTTGAAGAAGTGCATATTTATGGGTTATGCACAAGAGGTGAAAGGCTACCAGCTATGATGCACATATTCCACATCACTTGGTTTCCGGTAATTAGAGACATCATCTTTATCGAAATTGCTATGCTTCAAAAGATGAATTTTGAGACTCAACTAGCAAAGCAAACGGATCATGATGTCAGTAATGAGGTGGAGTTTCATGTGGAATTGCAGAGGTTGAGGGGGAGTCTGAAGCTGCTAAAAAGAGGCAGAAGGACATTGATATGGTGATGAAGCTTGGGCTAGAGATAGATCCTTCAAAAATACCTGTTATTGATAGCACTGAAGACAGGGTTTCTCTTCAAACTTTGCTTAGGATGATGAAACACAAGGATCAAATGGAAGTAGTGCTGAAGAAATTATCTATTTTTTTCCATACTCAGGCTGAAACTCTAGAGAATACTATGCCTACTCTGGACAATAGAATAACTTCCATGGAGCGAACTCTTGAGAATATGCAATATTATGTGCTAGTTCAGCCGCCTCTAGAACATAGGATGCCTCCTCTAGCTCCTTCTCCAGCACTTGGTCCAGACCCTTACATCCAATCAACCATCATCTTCTAAATAACTCTCTGTTTTCATTATTTCTTCATACTTTGGTTTGTTTTTGCTGTGGTCTGCTCTGTTTGTGGATTGTTGTTGGTTACTTTGCACTATGTTTGACTTTGATATTATGACTTTGTTTGACATTTGTACTATGGCTTGTAGCTAATATTTTGGAACTTACCTTTTTGATTGTTGACAAAATGGGGGAGAAAGTGGAGGTCCAGCATAACACATGTAGCATCGTAAAAGCTAAGGGAATTGGTTAAAATTCCTTTGACCCTTATCTATTATTTTCGTGCCTTATTGTTTAAATTAGCTTTATTTAAGAAGCAATTTATCATACAATATTTTTTCTAAAAGTTTTGCTTGATAAATGTTTTGTCATCATCAAAAAAGGGAAGATTGTTGTGAAAACATTTCCTTATTGGTTTTGATGATTGACAAAACTTACCGACTTTGAAATTTAATTATAAGTATTTTTTAGGAAGGAAATTATGATGATTACAATCAGAATCAAAGTCGCTAATAATACTTTACTATATGGACAATCAATCAACTGGCTAGGAAGGAATATATTTCTTGTGCAATGGCTAATTTGACTAGAAAACTTGCCATCTCTTTGGAGGAACTTGAAAAGGAAGGTTTTCATAAAAAAAATCCTCATGATTCCAATCTTTACTCAATCTTTGACGACGAGCTACTCTTTATAAACATAGACACTCGACTTTTGGAAACCCGATTTACTATACAAGCAGCAAATCTTATGGGAAGCTTCAACCTCGGCGATCCTCTTCAACCAAATGAGGACCAATGGGTGAATTGGTTGGATGATCCTCTTGAAGACATGTCCAATGATCAGCTTGTATTAGGAGGGTAATAAAAGGAGATCTCATAGCAGAAGGATAATAATTCGCTTTACGAGTATTGGAGCTTTTAATTCTAAAAGTCTTAAGGGTGTTTGTGATCATTTTTCATTTGATTCAGTGAGCAAAATAATGTAACCTTTTAGAGGTTGAGACTGTGTGAGAAAGCTATACAAATGAGCTTGAGTATCGGAGCTTAGATCTTATAACCTCTGATCGGTTCTCATCAATGGATTCCAACCAATTGGCTGAAATGCGGGAGAGTGGACGTACGCTTACAAAAGCCGAACCACTATAAACTTGAGTGTGCAATTCCCTATCCCTTACACTTTTAATTTTATGTAATAGAATTGTGCACTGGTAAAATCTGACCACTTTATCAGAAGTTGTCTCACTAGAATTTTGGATTAACTTATTTCATTTCTACACAATCACATATTCACCCCCCTCTAGGTGATAGTTTTGCCATAACAAGAAGTCATTTGGGAGTATCAATACTCAAATGCTACTGTAGAGTCATACGAAGAAATAATCAAAAGGTTTGTATTTGCTAGACAATGGGGAGTTATCATATACGCTACAAATATTAGCAGGACAATTTAATGACATGATAACGGATCCAAACGAATGCGATATGAAGTCAACGGGTCTTAATTGGGGCGAATTGTCTATTGGTTGATTTTGTGTGTCGATTACCATGTACTCGTGTTGTGTTAATGTTATACTATTTGTTACGTGTTGGCTGTTAATTTTCAAATCATGCTAGTGTTTAGATAGACATGCGTGCGAGTTGACCTTTAGTAATATAGCCTTATGTTGGGAAAATTACGAAAATGTTTTAAAATTATTACAATTGTACAAATTCAGTTCTAAATTTATTTTTGTAGCATTAATAAATCTTAAATCTCTTGCATTTATACCAATTTAATTTATCCGGCTAATTTTAGCCAATAATCCAACGTGGAGCCACCAACGATGATATAGAAAATTTTTAATAATATTTTATTTTTTTGAATTTTTTATTTTGTTTTTCTTGTTTCTCTCTCTCTCTCTCTCTCTCTCTTCTTTTCCTTCTTCTCTTCCTTCTGCCTCCAGGTGCTTGCCAACTTGGCAATTAGTTAGAGGTAGGGCTAGCAAGGTCTCTTACCAGCCTTCAGTTAGCCTCATTAGTGGCTAGACGAGGCTCGACCCTCGCTAGACCAACGAACAACTTGGGCGAGGCCACCCTTGTAGCCTCTAGCAAGGGTTAGAGCCTCACTAGAAGCGGGTGAGGGTCACCCAAGGGTGGTGAGGCCAAGCTCATCAATGCTCACCTCTGGCTGGTTGTCGAGCTAGCGGCCGGCTAGAGGAAGAAGGAAGAGAAAGAAAAAAAAAAAAGAGGAAAAAAAGAATACAAAAATAAGAAAAAATAAGTAAAAATTCAAAAAAATATTAAAATATTATTAAAATTATCTACATCAAGGTCGGTGATGTCATGTAGGATGGTTGGCACTCATGTCAACGTTGGTTAGTTAAAATTGGGCAGATAAATTGAATTGACACAAATACAAAGACTTATGACTCATTTTGAAAGAAAAAATGTTTATGACTGAATTAAATGATTATGTTTTGGTAATTTTCTAGCCTTTTGTCAACTGAACACCAACACAACTTACAAACACGAATTGTTGGTTACTAACACAAGCTTGATTCATTACCCGTTGAGATAATAGAACCACTTTGAGATTGCCCATCAAATGAAGCACGAAAAGAAACTACTACAAAAAAGTTTCAGGAGCTTTGAAAGGAAACTTGGAGCTTGTATTGGTAATGAGTTGAGAATTAGAATTGGAATAAATTTCTTTTTTTTTTATTCCGATTCTTGTAGGGGGAATTTTGATCTTTTCCTCAAGATTAAAGCGTCATTTGTTTTGTAAAAAATGAATGATTTGAAATATATTTTTCTGAAGATAATCATTTATATCATTTATAACAATGAAAATATAAAAATATATTTTCACTGTTCATGAAAATATTTAGACATAAATTGTTACTGATAATGATAATATTCACTTCAACTGGGACAAGTGATTATTTTAAGAAAATATTTTCCAAATGACTCATTTTTTGCGAAAAAAATAAATGTGGACATGTAAATTTGAATGTAAATCTTGGTAATTTTTTGAAAAAATTGATTTTTTGTGTGTTCTTTTTCTTTTTATGAAGATTTAACATTTTTCGTCAAAGACATTTCACGGACCTACTCACTAGCGGTTGGCAGCGGCCGATGGGCTATGGGTGGCGGCCTTGCGGTGGCGGTCGGCGGTGACGGTTAGTGATCGGCGGTCGACAGTCATGGGGTGGCCAGCGGCAATGGTGGTTGATGGCGGTCGACTGCGGCTAGTGGGTTGTGTGTCACACCTCGATCCTCGAGCGTGTGCCCATCCCTCTCTGGTCAATAAAAATTATGCGACTTCCCAAGACGAGTCACCGGCCCTTTCATTTTATTATATATGTGGAAGCAAAAATAAATCCCCTGACAGTAATCATCTCGGGATAAAAAATAAAAATAAAAAGAGGACATCACATTAACAATAAACCACACTTTTATAAACATACTGAGTCATTTACATTAGTCTATAACCAAAAGACTAGTTCTCAAAAAGAGGCTATCCTATATGACTACTCTTTAGGTCACCTCAGCTCAGCTCTAGGTTCTCCCTCTAAGGCTCTGAAAATTTTAAGCCCACAACGGGGTGAAATATAAATCTTAGCGAATTCACGGTCTAAGCCCCGATTATGAGGGAAATACACCTAGAAGTGTCTTAACCACACAACCACTCAATTGGCACAGAGGACTTACCTCGCCTCAATTTTTTTCCTGCACGTTAGTATAGTTCATATCGCAATGCATATAATCAGTGCACATAACAATCGGAACACCTCATCAACTCAACAATTATGCATTCCAATTGTTAATTACACCCCTTAAGGGTACGGCCAACTCTAAATTCGGCGGTCTTCTGGCATTACTAGGCGTCGTCTCACCTCCTTTGAGCATGGTGACGTCTCTTAATTAGATGGCTTCCTCGAAGGGGCGTAGGTCCATAATCTATTGCAACTCAAGTCCCAATAAATGGGTAACGTCCAGCTTAACAACCCATGATGGTTTCTATTAACCAACACATGACCAATCGATCTTGGCCTAGGATACTGTGCCTTGCATTTGAATGCCTCAATTAAAATAGTGAACCTAACATATTTTATTCGTATTAGAAATACACGGTAAAATAGTAGTGTGTGGGTATACGGTCAATTCACACTAGAAAAATTGATATCCTCCAATTTAAAATCCCACTGGTTTATATAGTATATTAAAACATTTTTGGTGTTAAAACCCGACACCTGAGATTTTTTGAATAAATAATGAATTTAACAAATTTTGGAATTATATACTCAAAATTCCAATCAGTACTCAATTTACATAAATTAACACTCAATTGCAGAAATTGAACACATCATTGCAATCAGCACAAAATTCCAATCACAGGCTATCTCAGTCTAATTCCCAAAAAATAATTAATAATCAAATGAATTACCGGAAATTAAATAAATTAAAAAATAAAAAATTTAAAATTTAATTGAATTAACCTAAAGTAACTAAACTAGATAATCTAACTAACAATTAAATCTAAACATCCTATATAATTTAATTTAAGTACACTAACTAAATAAACCAACTAATTCCTAACTAATCCCCCTAACTAAACTAATTAAACTAACTAAGCCATCCTAAGCCTAATTAACTTAATTAATCCAACAATTAGCTAACTAACACACCTCTATGTGTCATTAGCCCGCTAATTAAGGATTAGAATGCAACTCACCGGTTAGCACAAAAATTGGCTCATGGTGATGGCAACACCAACAGCGGCTGGAACTTGAACTCACAATGAGGTCAAGGGACGCTCGGATCAGCTGAAAACGGCTAACGAACTTGCTGTTCGGGCTGAGAAAACCAGCACAAAAACTGTTGGATTCGGTCTTGAATTGTGAGGGGTTGAAGCAGGCCGCAGCAAAAACTGAGGAAAGTTTCGGTGGAGGCTGAGATGCGTGGATGACTTGTAGCGAAGCAGCTTCAGTCTTCGATCTTCGGTGGACTACAGGGGAAAAACCTTCAAGCGTGGTTGGACATGAAGAGCGTGGGCTTCGGTAAGGGAAAAATGGGCTGCTCGAATGAAGACATGTGGGCTTGCTGGCTTGGAACAAATGGGGTCAACTTTGTTAGGGAAAAACTCCTTTAGTTGGTTGAATTTGAGGTGGCTTTGGATGTGTGGTGCAGAGAAGAAAAGGTGGGTGAAGGTGGTGCGCATGTGAGTGGGGAAAGGGTTTCAGTGGAGAGAAATGAAAGAGAATGAAAGTTGCAGAGAAAAAATGAAATGAAAAACAGAGCAAGAGAGATCGAGAAAGAGAATAAGGCCGAAGGAGGAAGAGGCGGCGTCGAATGTGATGGGGAAGCCACGGTTGGGGCTAAAAAGTCAAGAATTTTCTCCAACCCCGTAATTGCTTGGTCCCCCTTTGGTCCTCATAAATATGCCAATGTCCCCTAATTCTTTATTGTTTAATTTCCACCCAAAAAAATTCCAATTTAGGTGCCAAAGTGCAACCCTCCTCTCTTGATCCGAATTTCACTTAGTTTAGCCTTCAATTTCATCATCTATTTCTCAAATTCAAAGTCCAATTTCATCTAAGAAAAATTCCAAACATTTCCGCAAATTCCCATCGTCCAATAACTCAGCTTAGAAGTCAAAATTCCATTCAAATGAGCTAAACTGAATTTCTGTTCATTTTCCAAATCGACTTTTTGTAAAAACCTCGGAATCTCCAAAAATTTTTCGCAAGATGAGCCAACGTTCTTAAAATGAATCGTGATACAGCAGAACTTTCAATTTCTGAAATCGAGTTCAATTTCACAATTAATTTCACTCAAACGTGATTTTAGCGTGTCCCAATCTACTAGGTAGCTTTTAGGAAATTTTAATGCAATTGACCCATGATCAATTATTTTTGAGCCACAATGTACATCTTCAACACATTGGCGACTCTCAGTTGTCGTGAAAATCTCAAGGTTTCAAATACGGACATAGGGTACAAAAATGACTTCTCGACCATGCTCATCTTTAGAAGCCATTGTGGCACAATTAAAAATCAATTTAAGATCAGAGATAGGTCTAGTCGACTGAAATGTGTGGCCGATGTGGGTGACTCCACTAAATTGAAAAATTCTCATCAATTGACACTAATCTGATTTTACTGTCGTTTTGGTACCCTATGTCGGTATTTAAATCCTCGGGATTTTCACGACAATTGAGAGTCGCCATTGAGTTGAATGGGTTCATAGTGGTTCGAAGAAAATCGACCACGGGTCATTTGCCTTAAAAAGTTCTGAAAATCATTCGATAGCCTAAGTCACGCTAAAAATGCGTCAAATAGAAATTAATTGCCGATTCAAGTCCGATTTCAGAAATTGAAGGTTCTGTCATGTCATAATAAATTTTAGGATCCACGACTCAGTCTCAGAAGATTTTTCTAACACCCAACACTTTTTGGGAAAAAGTCGTCGCCGAATTGTCTTTGTGCAAAAAATACCGAAGATGATTTTCGATTTCGAAATTGAGAAGCATGATGGATTATTGGATGAGGAAAATTATCAATTGAGGCATTGAAGTGCCAATTGATTTTGTAGGGGTCAAATGAGATTAAATCAAGCAAAGATCGGTGTCCAATTGAGAGAGGTTTGTGCCAAAATTCGTAACATCCCCTCACCCTAGCAAGAATGGACCACTTTGGAGGTTATATGGGACATTTTTGATGGCCTAATGAAGGTCAAATATTTATACATGGCCTAGATTGATTTAAGGGAGATATTTTGCAAAATATCAAACCAAGTGGAGCCCCTTCACCTCTCATCTCTATCCCTCTACCTCTCCCTCATCCTCTCTCTCTAGTTGCCATGAATTGTTTCTCCTCCATCCTCCCCATTTTGTGCGACGCCACAACTAAAGAGAAATGGAGCAGTTCACTAAAGACTACCCCTCCTCGGCTCTGTTTTGTCCATTGCTACGTTCCCCCGCACGAAGCCAGCATTGAAGGAGCTGCGCCAGCACATCCGGTCAACTTCAGCCATTCGTGGACTTTATGCTGCGTGTCTTTCCACTGCCAGCGACTACCGAAATTTCGATCAAGCACCCAGCAGCTTCATCGACACCAACAGCTACTCCCTGTCTCTGCCATATCCCAGCCACCTTCAATTTGTGTCTCATCCTCTCAATCGAAGCAACCCTTAGTGAAGAAGACCCCTCTGCTACTTGCCCACGAAGACCGAAGCCCACACGGCTTCAATTCACCAAATCCCCATTGCCAACTCCTGTTCAAGTCTTCGGTCAATAAAAGAAGTCCCCATCTTCTCTCCATAGCTCAATGTGAGCCGCACGTCGATCCCTTCGCCCAGCATTGCCCACAGCTCAACGCCAGTGATTCCTTCGTTGTTTCTATTTCAATTGGGCTACGCTAGCTCACGTTGCTGCTGCTGCCATCCAAGTCCTCGAGAAGTCCAAGCCGTGAGCAGCCCATCCATGAAGGCAGCCAGTCCAGCATTCTGTTCAGCCCGAAGCCCAAGTGAACAGCTTCTTTGGGCCAGCAAATCTCACGAGCCCATCAGTCCAGCAATTTTTCAGCCTAGTTCAGCGAAGCCCGTTTAGTTCAGTCCAGTTTCAGTGAGCCCAAGCCCAAGAGCAAGCCCATTCTAGTGCAAGAACAAATCTCAGTTGGGTTGAGATTTGTTGGGCCTAAGTTTAAGGCCTAGTCCAAGCCCACCGGTGTCATTGAAAACCCAATTTTGGCTGCCACCACGTCGGTGTCGCGGTGTCCCGGTCCCCACTTTTAATCAAGTGAGTAATCTCACTAATCATTCTTAGTAGACTAATGATGCTTAAGGGTTGATTAGATTTAATTAAGCGTAATTAAGCGGTTAGATTTGCATAGATTAGTGATTATTAGTTAATTGCATTGCATATTAGTTAGGTGGTTAGTGTACTTAACTAGAGAACTGCTTATACTATTTATTGAATGCATCTCAAGA